>QEWY01001664.1:853085-918297 GCA_006503575.1 Baylisascaris schroederi | reverse complement strand
TAAATTTAAATGTAAATATTTTTACGCTAATATAATTTTTCAATCACTATTTCCGCTCAAATAAATCAGTGAAAGAAAATAGAATTTAGAAGGGAGAAGAGAGAAGAAAAAGAAAAAAAGAATATATGAAAAAACTCAATAAAAGTAACAACTTTTCTCATTTGTTTATACTATTCATGATTCTTAATCTCCCTCATAATACACTATCTTAGATCAACAAATGATAATTCCCATACTCGCTTTTTCTTTTTTTCCTCAAGTTTTACAGCCTATAATAACGTCAACAAATAAAAGCAAATGAATAAATAAATAAATAAGTAAATGAACAAATAAATAAATAAATAAATAAATAACACCACTGACGCATAAAGCATCTCTTATCAACGCTTATGGGAGCAATTTTTTATAAATTGGAAGGTAAAAAAAAAAAAAAAAACTACGACATTAATCGCATTTCCCCATAACGAAAAAATTTTCTGGCGAATATAAATGCACTTGTCTTTCTCTCTCTCTCTTAATTTTTGTTTCATAAAGGAAGCAATGCGACTATGGCAATGGTATAGATTGAGAATAACAATAAAAATAAAAGTAAAATTTTTTGAATGTTCTAAAATACAAAGATAATTTTTGCATACCATATTAGCGAACGTCAAAAAAATGAAAAAAAAATTTTTTGAGTTCATTAATCATTTCATTAACAATAGATATCATTATAATAACCCACTCAATTAGTTACCAATTACCTATAATTAATTAGCATTCTTTCATCGACCAATCATAGGTGTTTGCAGGTTCAATAAGCGTCGATTTGCTGCTGCTAGCCAACTTTACGCGACAACTGTCTTCAATGAGGGCGACCGAAAGTGTTGAATGATGATATTCCGGTCGAAACAGGTTTATTTCAAATGTTGGCAAATTATGTGTTACGTAATCACAGCCAATAACAACCCCCTAATTCCGGTAATTTTCTAATTGTTAAAGATATATGACATATCATTCCGTTTCCATACAGATACCACAACTTATACTAGAAATTAACGGTACTAATATTAGAGAGGGGTGGGGTTGAGTGGCAAAGAAATAGATGCAACTCTTCTTAATCAGTTTATTCGATAGCAAAGAGCTAGAAAAGAGATGAGTACTATAAATCTTCTCCATCTTGCTTCCCCTCTCGCTTTCCACTTTCTGCAAGTGCAACGATCCCCATTTCAACATCGCCTAAATTTTTAAATTCGCTATAATTTTATGACATATCTTCTTTTGAAACGAATAAAAAATAAATTCATTAATCCCCATTCAAACGCTTCAAACAATCGTTAGATTGAAAGCGTTAAAAGTGCAGCAAAATTTACACAGTGAATTGACTTTAATATTTTTTCGTTGCAAAGCTAGCAAAATATTGACACAACGCACAATGGCAATTTCACATTCTCGTATCATTTCTTTGAATTTCTCTATGCATCAACCTCTATGCAAATCAACAGTTGCGCTGCTTACCTATCTACAACATAAAAATAAACATATCGTATCCCACCAACAACTATAATAACCCCCCCCCCTTTTCCCATGTCCTTACTCCACCCCTCCAGGACTCTCCTTTTAGGAAACACGTTTAAATGTTGATTACTGAGTGATTTTTCACGCCAAATTTCACTTATATTTGAAGTTCCATTAAAAAAAGTGGTTGTAGGAACAGAGGAAACACCTCACCTTTTAATTTTTATTTTTCTGCAGTTCATAAGATCGCTACACCTGTTCTCGCAAACCTGGCGATAAAACAGAGAACGACAGCGCCTAAAACTCAAGTTATTTCATGTATTCAAAAGCAGTGTGGTGCAAAGATCTGTTAATGTTTTCTTTTTTGCTTTGTTAATGAAGAGTATGGCGAAAGATGTTGAAATCTTAAACAATCAATCGCTTTTTTGCGTACTTTTGCGGAAAAAAGGTACATAATTTTTATTTAATGCTTACGTATGTGATAACAATACTGCAAAATAAAGCATTCTCCGAGGCAATTCTCACCGCTTGATTAGTTCAACTTTGCCTCAATCTTGCACGTTAAAAAAGTCTGGATTTTTTATCGTTTCATTCCTACTTTTTAAAGCCTGATGCTTATACTGCAAATCTACAAATTGCAATGACAACTAATTTACAAAATGCAGTGTAATGCTTTTTTTTTCAAATGCACATTAATTTATTATTAAAAAGAAAAAAAGTTAAATGGCTTTATCTGGTGCATTAAATTCAACTAAAGAGATTAAATGGTACCCGATTGGTTGACCAATAAAAACTGCATGCTAAGTACATGGCGAATCGACTCGTCAACAAGTACAAAACTAACCTAGCAAGCAGTACGTGCAATGTAGAACGCCAAAAGTCAAAAAATGAAAAAAAAAAAAGAACAAAAAGGAAATCGCTTCAAAGAGTTGGCAGGTAGAGGTGGTGGGAAGAGGGGGAGGTGGAAAGAAATGCGCTACGTTACAATCCATCGTAAACGTCGTTTCAAAGATTAATCTGTTACACACGTTTCTAACGAAAAATTGGTAATAAATAAATGAACATTTAAAAAAGAGTATACTACAGCGTACGATGTTCCATATTGACGGTTAAATAAAAAGACGATAATTCCTGCCGTATAAATCGGTGGATGATGATGAGTTGGAAAAAATGTGTCATTGCCGTACACGAAACAAGAGTGGCGCCGCGATAACATTTCTTATCTATACATTATTATAGACATTCCACTAGTTCCTAGGTTATGACGATCCGAATACGACCCGCCTGATTGCTTTCTTTTTTGATAGAAACAAGAAAAAACACTACAGCAAGGAATTAAAGCTTTGTGAATAAGAGCCTTCAATTATCGATATATCAAAGTTGGGATGATTGTTGCTTTGTGCAACTTTTCCTCTTATTAATAAAAATTACGAGATTTTTGTAAGCAATAAACGGTAAAAGATCGAAATAGAAAACAATGTTGAAAGAAAGAAAACAAATGAGCAACCTAAGCGTGAGAAAAAAAAAACGAAAAATGAAGCATTCGGCAGAGTGTAATAACACTAGCTGAGCTTTACTTGTTGAATAGGCATTGACATTTGTTGATCGAATGCCATGGGAAAAGAAGTGCCGCAACCGACTCTTCAACGGGCGTCCAATTCGATAACTCAATGCTATCAATTCAACGAATATATTCGAATCTATTTACTTCTTTATTTTAGTATTACATTTCAGTTCACTCACTTATTTAAATTACTATAGTTAATTGAGCTAGCGATAACATAAATTTAGTTTAATCTAGAAAAATAAGGGGAGAATTGTTTTGCGTCACTTCATCACCACTAAGCGATTCACAATGTCCAGAATTTTCAACGAAATTTTCAATAAAAAAAACATAGGTCTCATTTCTGGCAACTGCACAGTGGACCACGTAAATTTAGAAGTCCATCTCAGCAGCTGGCCCATATCATCGGAATACTCATCGTCTATCATCAAAGTGAACAATAAAGATCTCTAAAACAGGAGTGAAATGACCTACGAGGACACTGCTTACCACAATCGCTCTCTACAAAGCGTTAAGCGAGAAAAGGGATTCCACCCGAAATCTTTAGGTGGTCGATCGGTTACAAGATTTATTGGACTCTCTTGCTTGAAGTACCCTTGATGAAATTAACCGAAACCAATAGCACAGTTAAATCTACTTACGAAATAATGAGAAAAAAAGCAGTGGAGAACTAAAAAAGGCATACCAACGTCGATTTCTGCGGAGTAAATCACTTCAAATTCGGCTCCGGACTCTACGGAGCTATTGGCAACAAACTTTCCAAAAATTGTTCATAAGGAACCAAAAAAACAGAAATATATGTCAGCCAGATTTTCATATTCTTAAATCAATATGCGAACGGAACAAGAAATAAGAACACTTTCCAATCCGCAAAGTTAAACACGCTTTTTACGCACCTTTGTTAATCCTGCTTGCCTACAGACAATGAAACATGGCGAAACATACAATGAAAAAGGATGAAACAGCTCTTCAACTGACTATGCCCTCCTCTCTCCTCTCCCCTATCTTTCTCCTGTAAGGCGCAAGTGTCCCGGCATACCCTTGTAAAGTAATTCAAGTCAATGATATATTTCAACGAGGAAAACAAATGCACGAAACGTTAGGCAAAATGAGGAAGATACACAAGTCACACATATGTGAATCGCTGTGCATCATTAAACGCCAAAAAAAAAAAAATTGGAATGACCTCGCCGATGACTGAACAACCATGCAAACAGCAATTTATTCGATATAGGAATGTCGTTACGAGCGTTACTGAACTTCCGTTAAAAATTAGTTAAACAAAATTCACCGTGAATAAATTTGCATACGAAAAAATAAATTTCGTATGCAAATCATAAACGATGTTTCTTATGCTTTCTTGATTGGGAAGCTTCATATCGAACACGAAAAGCCTTCGACAAATCATATCTTCTTAATGTTTTTTATAAATATTATAGTCGGCGATGTCTTTTTATCGTTTTTTTTTTGCGAATGTGTCTTGTTGTAAATAAGTGTGAATATGTCTGTTGCATATTCATTTAATACTTCCATTTATGATCTATAAAGATCAACGATTGATCGTCAGAAGCTTTGAAAAAAGGTTATATGAAATTTATCGAAACAAATATCATTCTCGCCATGCTCACTTTTGGGAACTGATATGCAAAAAATTAATGATTAAATAAAGAAATAAGTGAATAACTAAATAAATGAATAGATCAACTACCACTATCTAGAGATCAACAATAATTCAACGACATTTGTAGTTCTTTAAGTGCTTTCTTTGTACAAATTACTCGTTTACACTTTATTACTAATGGAACAGTTGGGATTAGTCGGCCAACAATACACAAATCTTCATAGCGAACGGTGTGATGGGTGATAGGCAAGGGCAACTTGCCACTGAAGAATAGACATCACTCAGCCGTATCGTAATCTAAACAACCATCCAACCAATCTACCTACCCATCAACCAACCAACTGGCAAGTAGCAGCTGCACGTTGAGGTACACATTTCGCAATGACCTGTTCGAATTATCCAACAGTGTGTGTGTTTGTGTGTTGTGATGGCGCCCAATAATCCATTGCATTGTATCAACATACGGCTAAATGAATTTCTCACAAACAAATGCACAACAACAACAACAACAACCAACGACAACCGCTTGCATAAAGCGGTACTTATTTCAAAACGAAAAGAAATTCGAAGAAATTTATAGACATTACAATAGATACATTTGGCGATATAGATGCAAAAATTAGATTAGACTGCTCTCTATGCGGCATATATTGCTTATGAAATTATATTCCAACCATATTTCATTCATATTTTCAACTCTTTTTTTTTGGCGCTGTAATGTTTAACATAATATTTTCATCGTTCTGAACGAAACAGAAACAATTAAAATTACAAGGAAATTGATGAGCAATGGATTTATACGTAATTCGACGCTAAATGGACTTCAAACATCTGCTGCAATTGTGTAATGAAATGAAAAAAAAAACGATTTTGCACATGTCATTTACAAGGACATATGCTAAAGGCCATACACACGAAAAGAGGGGGATGCGAGGGGAGGGAGGGAGGGAATAAAATTGAACCTTTCGATAAATTAAGCGCCCATTATCTACAACAGTAATTTCATTTAATCAGCAGGTTTACATTCCATGCTGATATATAAATTTTAAAAAGTAATATAGTAACCAGACGAATTATAACACCAGCGAGAAATCATTCAATAGCCCAAAAATTATTCGAATTTTTAAACGTTAGACTAATGTTCACATAATGAACATTTTTCAACTTATTTGAAATAAAAGTTATCTTTCCTTACGAAAGTTTCAATCATTAAAAAAATTCTTTATACGTCAATTAATTTCAACAGTGAACTCTATCGATGCGAAAGAAAAGGTTTATTGAAATTTAATAAATTTTTAAAATTTATTTAAATTCAGATTTCTATTTGTATTTTTTAGAAGATTATTTAGAAATTATACCTTTGAATGCAATGAGTAATTAGGATGACTCTTTCCTCATTAAGATGATAGGCTACTATTCTCTTTGAAGTATACAAATAAGACGATAGAAAATAGAATCGAAATGAAAAGCCGAATGCTCACCAAAAATCGAAATCACCTACTCACAATCCAAAAAACTGCAAGTAACAGAATTAAACATGCACCACGATTTCCGGTTTTACATTTAAATTCTCTGTTAACGTTAGACGTTAATTAGTTTATTTGCAAATTCGGCTTCAAACGTTCAATTGGGTGATATGATTCGCAAATGAACACTCCCTAATTAAAGGACGCCAATATTTCCTTATATACGTCATATTAAGTGCATCAACTATTGGCTGATGAGATTTGAACTCGGGGAAATTTCACTGTGAAGAGTATCGCAGATGCGATTCTTCGATATGAGATGAGATTCTTATTTGAATGACGAGAACAACAATCATTCGTAAGCAATAAAACTATCATCTGACTTTATTAATATGCAAAAAAAAAGTCAAAACAAAAAAATCGGTACTTTTATTCTTTAGTTGCTCAAACAAGGTGACATCTTTCTCTTTTTTCTTAAGTGTATGAGGTCGTTATTAAATTAAAACCCTTAGTCTCATATTTCCTTAAATTCGTCTATTTTTGGTTAATATGAAGAAAGTGAACGATGAGAAAAAAGTAGCTCAAAATGAAGCAGAATGAATCAAAAAAAAACGAGAAAAAAAAGGTCGACGTACAAGACAGCGGCCAGTACACAAGAAGACGATAAGAACACTTCAAAGCGCTGAAATTTGAAACACGTGGAAGAAGTAGAACGTTTTATAACAGCAGTTTCAGGCCTCGCTATCACATTAGACATTAACTATTGTTATTATTATTATTATTATTATTATTATTTTATTATTATTATTATTATTATTGTTATTATTATTTACATTACTATTACTACATAAACACCACTACTATTGACTATCACGGCCAAAATCATAACACTAGAGTAACAAATTGCTGCCATTCCCTACTGATATTCATTAGTATAACTAAATTATTGAAACTGTACTAGCAATTTGTTATTGTTGTTACAGATCACACTATTATCACTAAGAACACTAAAAAAGATTACTAATTACTGTTTAAATATTGTTACTAACTTGTATTATCAACATCAACAGAGATTTACTATTGTCACTAATACTGTGAGGGCGATCATGAGCATATCCTCACTTATACTACAGAATATTTATTACACAGTTATGAGTACACTTATGGCTTTTCTTAATTAGATATCTGAAAGAATAATCAACGATCGTTGATACTCAATGCTCCACAACGGCTAATTTTTCATAATTTTCAGCAAAAATTTTCGGGTTTTTCCACATTTTATGACCAATTATTAACAATTTTCTCATTCGTTTGATAACTTTCACATTAATGAAACTGAATTATTAAAATTTTTGAATTTTCTTTCTTTTTTTTGAAAAATTGGATTGAAATTTTTTTATATAATTGTCAGACGTTAAATCAACGAAAATGAAATAAAACGGAATACAATGAAAACTCGCCGAAACGTTCATTAAGAATGAAATTGTTTTAGTGAATTCGTACGATGAATTCATACTTGGAATATTGATTTTGAATTTCGTCGAATAATTTTTTCCTGCAAAAAAAATGAGGAGAAAAATTTAAATAATAAACGCGCCGATTATTATATTACAACCAAAAATGATAAATCAACAAAGTCTAGCTAGATTGCTAAATCAACCATTGACGATTAAAAGAGTGAAAGAAATGAGATTCGCATCATCCCTTTACTGCTCTACCCCTCCCCTTCCTCTACCCCCCTCCCCCCTTACCCAAGCTTCATGCCCCACAACAGATCTACCCAACTATTCAAAACGACCATAGAGAAGAAAGTCATGAGTGGAAGGCAATGAACGCTACGACAGTGATGGTACCGCTGTGGCTCGCAGACAAGAAGTCAGCAGATGGCAACAAGATACGGCGAAACATCTACAAAAAATAAGCGCCATCCTCGATCGTTACGCGACATAGCGCACATTTTCGTTTCGTATGATGAACGCTTATTGCACACTAGGGGCAATGTTGAAGCTTATAAATGGAACAAACGTGCATCAGGTACAAACAGGTGGAGAAATTATGAAAAGGGGGATGGGATGATTCGAGCAGCTCAAACATATACTACTAACCCCCTCTCCTCTTGCCTCATTTAGTACACGATAAGTACTATCAAATTGAGAAAAAATTGCACTAATAACATCTGCAGGAAATTGAAGCAAACCTACGCTGAGGATGCAAAATTCAGCGAAAAATCCTTTGACAAATGCCACTATTACATCAATTACAGAATAAAATAATGAAACGGAATGTGAAGAGAATGAGTGGGAAAAAAAGAGATGGATAGAACTAACCAATGTTGCTGAACGAGAGAAACGAATATTTCATATCATAAAAATTTGGGGGTTTATAAAGAACTTTACCAGCTAAAAATAATCGTAAATACTTCCTTTTTTTTGCTGTTAACAACTGCTCACAAAAACGTCAAAGAAAGTGGAATTATTTTATTTTGGAGTCGTTTCTGAAAACAAATAAATCGAACAAAGTGTACTACTTAATAAAACTTACAAATTATTGTTCAAAAAGAGGTTTCCATTCAGGTGATCGTTGCTTCCATTACCTGTTCGAAAAGGAATTGATACTAGCTAGGATTTATATGGCTAACAAATCATTTTTTGCCTTGACTATTAACATTGTAATTTAATCAAGTTGCTAAAGTAATGCACAAACTAATTGTACATTTTACAATTATATAGCAAACTGGCTCGAATGTTGTCTCATTGATCCGTAATACAATAAACCTGCTTATGATGCATAATTACGATTTTGGAGATGTACTTGTAAAGATATTCTATGTCGAGATTTTATAATAGCAACCAACAACTTTCTAAATTTTACTTTAGAAGTTTTGTTCATTTTAAAAATTTTTTGACAATTTTTTTCAACGGTCATAATGTTGGCAGTATTTTCGAAAGAAATCAAATAAGCGAAAAATGTTAAAACCAATAAAAATTCTAAAAGCACAGTTGTCTTATTAAATTTAATACGAATAGAAAGCGCATAATCCCAGATGTTTTAACCAACAGTAATGCAGAAGTGGGAAAAGAGCTAATAACGATTAGTCCTCCATCAATCTCTACTTATTGTAGAAAAATTTTCATTTTACGAAGAAAATACACAAAAAGAAAATGTTAAGTTGGGAAGATTTAAGAAAGAAAACTTCAAATAAGACTGTAAAAGAAAGAAATAGAGATCAGCTATTCATAACATGTGATAGAATGAATGAAAAAAGATTGAATAAAAAGATCACTGAGAAGCAATCAAAGAGATAGGAAAACGTCAAAAATATCTTAATTTAAAGAAAAAAAAAACACGGCTAACATGAAAAAGTGAATATAATTAATAAACAGTAACAAGGAAATTTAAAATTTAATGTAACTGATAAATAAAATTATCAATAATAGAAAAAAAAATCTTTCAGAAATAAAACGATTAATCGAAAAAGAGAGAGAAAACGAAGTTGAGAATAGCCAAAATACAATATGAGTGCAGACAAACGTAGTGACAAGCAATATCAAACGTAGCCGAACCTCTAACCTGAACTCACCTATACATACTCTCAGCTCTCATTTGTCATAGTTGAGAGAGAAATAAAAAACAGGAAATACAATTCAACCACTGTAAACAAAGAACAAAAAAAAGCTACAAACAATATTGACGAACGAATCGAACCGAGTTGCAGCGAATATTTTAGTCTCTAGATGATATAAACTTATCAGAAGCCGTATCTCTTTCTCTCTCTCTCTCTTTCCCTCTCTGTCTGTCTCTGTCTGTCTTTCATCTCTGTCGAACTCTCAGGTGTAAGCTTTCCTATTTCAAACTATTCACAGAGTGCAGAAATTTCTAAAGCGGTATCGAGGGAAAGCAAGCTTAAAAGAGGACGGGAGGGGGAAGAGGAGGAATGGGCAGAGGGGAAGGAACGATAGAGGAGTGGGAGGAGAGGGGAGGGGGATTGACGTTGTAAACAGCTTTTAAGCTTAGAATATTTCCTACGATATAGGTGAACCTCCTGGATCGCAACGCTACAACAATTGACAAACGTAATAAATTAAACCAAAAAAATGCTCCTATCACACAGAATATTTGCCTGGCAAAGAGCCAATTATTCCTTAAATCACGAATTTTAAATGGAGCAAATTTCGCGATAAATATAGTTTGACTTTCACTTTTATAAAAAGAAAGACGGAAAGGAAAAAACGACCCTAACAACTGATAACAAATTGGCTCTCAGCCAACAAGTATTGATTAGTTTTTAAATATTCATAAATGATTATTAGTCAAAGATTTCGGCTGATGATTTAAGCGATTTTTTTTCTATTGATAACAGCGGAAAGTTTATAAAATTTACTCTACAAATATTTGGCTCAGGCTCTTTTTTTTTTCGTCTGAGCCAAAATGTAATCGATGCGGTCTTTGCTTCAGTTGACTAAATCAACAATTTTAGACCATAAAAATTAACTACATTAAAAACAATTAAGCATTTTATTATGGCAAACTTCGATTTAAAAATGATAATAAATGTAAGAAGAGTGAATAATGTATAAGAATGTGGAGTGGGAATGTTCAATGAACGAGTTTGCCGTCTATATGCTCAACTACTGTCGTACTGAAACCAGATTTTGTACAACGTCTAACGACCAACTATAAGATCACACTTAACAATGTCTAATGAAACAAATTCAAATTCGTTTACGCATTTTTCCAATCGCTTTTTTTTTCATTTAAAGCTAAATTTGGCCTTTTTTGTAATTTTGGCGAAAACGAGCGAAATATAAGAGAAAAAAAGGCGAAAATATAATTAAAAATTCGCAAATTTTCCGCTTAAAGTAGTGAAAGCAAAAATATATATTAAAATTCTACAGGGGTATATTCTGCATTAGATGAAGCACTATGCTGGAAGTAAAAACTTATGTGGAGTGGAGAGATGTGGGTTTTTTTTTTTTTGAAAAAAAAATTCACAATTTCCTAGAACGAATGAATATTCGAAGGGTTCATTTTAGAAAAATTTCAATTCTTTTATGAAAATATGATTATCGATGAGGCAGCTGACTGGCGAAAGTAAAATTTAAGAGGAATAGGGACCATAAAAATTGAAAATATCTACTTGTGTTTAGAGATTCACGAAATATTGAGAGTATTGCATGTGAATTTGATCCCTTCAAAGAAGTGAAAAGTGATAAGGTGATAGGTGAGGAGTGAAAGGAAAACATAATAAAAACATCTAAAAAAAAACACAAAACCGACCAATTATCAGATGAAAGCAAACGAATTACGATGAAGATGCCACATTAAGTAAACTGTCTGCTAATTAAATTTTGAAAAATAAAAACAATCTGAGGAAACGATAAATAGGAGGTGAAGAAACAGAAGTATATTTCAAAATAAGAGGACTAAAGTTGAAATGGTAAGAAATTATCTTTTGTTTGTTCTCAAAACACAGCAACATTTCAGCGAAGAACAGTTTTTATGCCCTTTTTTTCTAGCTAACACGTATAAACGTTGGCGATATTTAGTAGAAATTTTTATATTTTTTTAAATATTAAAAAAATCACTACTTATCACGTAATTGCTGAATGTTTATAAGTGCTTTTCGCCTGTCTCATTATTACCAAACGAGTGGTAGCATCACACCATAAGTACTTTATTATTCTCGTCTTTTTCTACTGTTCTCATTGAAATATCCGTCAATTTTTTTCACTATGCAAATCGATTTGAAATGGTTATTCGTACAGAATTTAAATATCGAAAATAAAATAAAACTATAAGCACCATATCTCTAAAACATCAACTCGAGGAACATCATCACATCTGCCCATCTCATACAGAAGAGGGACCCGTACGCATCGAAGCGGAGTCTGCGTGGGGGGTGCAATGGAGAGAGCGTTAGAGGCATAACGTGCCGCGTGCCCAACAACGCTCTCTTCTTTGTTGCGATCGTCTAACGCTTGTCTTGCATCCCTTAAAAGGAAATGCTGCGCAATAGTTCATTGAGTCATATGAAGAACACACACTCTCTTCTACGCTCTTCTATGCCTCCCCCCCTCCCCCTCCTCCCCCTCCTAGCTTTCTCTCACACTCAGTTATAAACAAGGCCGAATTGCTTGCCATAAATTTTCAGATACTTATGAAGTTAGTCAGTAAAAACGCATTGAAAAATTATTGAAAATTGCTGAAATTTCTCAGAAAAATCCAGCGTGAAAACGGGTTTTGGCGTAATTATATCGCTAGCTCATCAAAGCTCATCATATCCGGTTCACGGAAATAACATCATTAATAACGATGTTAAATTTGAATTTGAAGTGACCTCTGGCAGCTTGCCAATAATCAGCAACAAACTGGCTAAAAATTTCGATATTCCTAAGGTTGTCCTAGACATGAGCAAGAGGGGGAATGCGGAGATGAGGGAACATGAGGTATGTGCACATGTGATTACGAGCTTTATGCTGAAACACAAGATGAGAACATCATAAAAATCCAAATGAACAATAAAGGTAACCAAAAACAATTATCTCACTTTTTGCTGTGATAAGAATAAACAAAAATGCACAATGCAAAAATGTTTTGCAATTGTGGATATCTAATATGTGCTTTGAAGATGAATATTCTAAAAGAATGAGGGGCCTTTTCTCTCCAATATATTCGGCAATTTATATAATCGTGTCTATTTATTGAAATGATAATTACTTCAACAGGCTTTTTTATTTATTATATTTATCTAAATGTCTGAAAGTGAGAAAATATTGGAGAGGGAATATGTGGACATAAACCTGAAGAAACATATCAGAGCAGAACAATGGGAGAGGAAATTGAAGGGGAAAAAATGCTTGTGCAAAACGATCGTTTGAACGAGGACATACAAAACTTCTTGGAATTCGATATTCAAAAGCAACAAGAATATGAAGATCGAAACGACTCAACGGCGGTTTTAGAGATGATAGAGTGATATTTTAGAGATGATAGAGAAGTATCATTATGAAACGGAAAACTCTGAAGAACACAAAATTTTTTGGCGAATTTTTTTTGTTTTTAGGCTTAGGCTTTGAATCCTTCCACGAATTCAGACCAAGAGGAAAACTGCAGTCGAACGAGTTCAGCAACCTGAATGTTCTTTTTCTAAGAAATTTGCATATGATAGTTTGCATTTTGTGTCCTCTTCCTAGGTTTGCTGTGATTGTAAACCCATCAGAACACGAGAAAAGGGCGTCGGCACAGAACGTAATGTGTAGAGGAATCATACAAGGACGCTCATAGGTAAAGAATCACTTCCGTTTATAATGGCCCTTCGAAGAAAACTTAAGGCTAAAATAAATCAAGCTTGCTTCTATGAGGACACCGGTAGATCGCAAAAGTGAAGTCAATAGCCAAGTTCGGTTCTCTTTGACTGTAAACCCACCAAAACACGAAATCTCAGCCATGAGTCCGTTCCAAAGGGATATTTAATGCTAATTTGTATAAATATTCATGTCTCTAACAGATTCTTCGAAATGTCCGAATTCGTTAATAATCGAGTTAAACTCCAAGTATTTTTGTGTATTCACATTCGCCACAATGATTTGAAATTCAGAAGTTACTTATGCCCACAAATATGAGCAAATAAGTGTTTTAGGTGGCACAACTCATTAGTAATCGACCTAATCCCTAGGCCTTCATCCACAACCATAATCATTGAGGCCTCCTTCTGGGAGACAATACATATCACGCTGCAAGGCGCACATTCTTTCTAATCGCAATCACCTAGATACCTGTTGTTTATAACTATAGTGCAGCTATATAGATAGATGCAAGTGGTCTTGTCAACTAGTATAACTCACCTGTAACCCTGTTACCTGTGATTTTCCCAGTTTTAACGTGCTTATCATGCACATATTTGCTTTAGTGCACAGTGAGACCCACTCTTAGTGACGAGCATCGTATCGATAGCGTTATACTTTGAAGTAGTTGCAATGTGTGGTTAATTTACCATGCTGATGAAAGTTGAGAATCTCTTTTTGTTTAACTTCAAACAATATCACCACTTAAAAGTTTCCACATTCACACAAGTATTACAACAAGTGTTATTTCGACTCACTAGTGTGAGTCATTCGACAAAACTAGAATAACTTAGTAATATCAAACATTGTGCCAATATGACAAGGCGAACACAATTTGGAAAACACGTAAACAGGAGTGAAAAGAAGCGCATGAGATCGCTTCAGGTCAGCCAAGCTCAACCATCGTTTTCGGTAAACGTTCTCAGCTCAAATTGGTGGCAACCGTTCCAATAGCCAAGCCCTCACATCCGCCAGCTCCTGGAATTATTGCTTTTGTGCGCTTACTTCATATGAACCTCTCAATAATTCCCACAATCTACAATACCCCTTAAATTGGAAAATGTCGTATTTAGAACAATTTAAGACAGATGCATTTTCTCCTTTTCTTTTCTCCAAAATAAATAGCACGAAAACGTCAACTTATGCAGCCCTATTTATTTTATTTCCAACAAAAAGAAAAACCTCAATCACTAAAAATTCCAAGAGTTGAGTTCATTTCTATGAGGAGACTACAACGAAAATGTAGCAAAAATGAAAAAAAAAAGAAGAAAAACCTCAGGGCAGCTCCCGTGTGGCATTGATGGATAGGTTTTCATGAGCACATTCGAGTTGAATTTCTTCAAAAAGGCGGCGGTCATCTCACCGAACGCAATTGGCACCATAAAGTCTGCTCCCCCATGACCCATTAGTATAGGCGTATTGCTATTGGCCGTATGATTCTGCAAAGATCCACATTTCATTCAACGATATTAAGTATATAGATTTTCGCGTCAAATTATCACCCATCAGGTGTTATCACAGCTAACTCTATCGTTACGACTGAAAAGTTTAATATGGAAAAACGTTACGTAGTAACCGAATAAAGACGTGGGTGATGTCAGTTTTATTTCGCTCTTTTTTTCCATCCTATAGCCATTTTCGACCCGCTATACTGTGATTCGTATCTGAGCCTGACGGTATGCCCAACCACATTTCCCACCTTGCCCATCCTCCCTAAGCCTTGTCCTTTCCAAAGAAAGGCAAGAAGTAGTCGCAGAAATGATAAGTAAAACTGCAGAAAATAGTGGGTCAGAAAAAAAAGACGAAAGCTAACATACCCCAGGCACCTTAGAACGTTGTACCAGAAAGGAACTGAGGCCAAGAATGCCAGCTAATGGTTTGTCATAAGTTAGGCCCGCATACAGCGCAAGTGCACCGCCCATCGAGAATCCTCCTACGATAATCCGATCCGCAGGGGTGCCCGATCGTACTTCCTGTAACGAAATCTTAAAACTTAGCAACCACGGTTTTGTTATTGACGCTGCACTTCTGAGAAGCACAATCAACAGAGGAGACATAGCAACTGCGACAGAACTTTCGGCGTTCGTCTCCTGGTAAGTTGCCAATCCGAACTCGTTTTCAGGGACTGCGCTCCGGCTAAGCGTGAGTCGTCGCTCACGTGAATCCATTCTCTGCGATGTGAAACTAGAGATTTCCGGAAAGTGATGAGCATCCGTCAATCAGCTACAGCTTCTCTTTGCAGATACATAAATTATAGGGGAGCAGAAAAGCAAGTTGAGGAGCTTGCGCAAGTCCGAATCTCAAAACGTTGTGGTGTCGGAAGGTACGAGGAAATGGTGAAAATGAGGATGAAAATCTTCTGAGCTGAAATGCTGAGAATGAAACTACGAGGGATGTACCCTTGCGGAAGTAGGTAAGCAGTGAGAAAAATGCAAGAAGCAAACCAATGCAAATATGTAATAATAAGTGCTACAACATATAACAAGAAGAAATATATACACGGGCATTAATGAGGCATTACGACCCAAAAATGTAAAGAAGTGTATTTTTACACCTTGAACATCGGGGAAAATTCGAATTCTTGAGCAGCCTCGAGCATCGGGACTTCCTGCGCACTCACAGGTCACCCCCAGCTTTGCGACTTTTACGAGATCGTCGGTGTGCCCCAGGCCTCGAGTCTTCAAGATCTCGGAGCGCTCCAGCCTCGGCACTTTTCTGTAATTCCTCGGCGAACTCCGAGGTTCAGGGCCAGGACTACCTAGGCGAGGGTTTTCTCCAGCCCCGGGGTAAATCAACACCACCACACACTCGGCAAGAAAAAAAACCAGTGGAGAGTAACTAACAAAGAATTCAAGGACCAAAAGGTCATAAGATAGTAGAATATTGAAAGTATATTGGTCCAACAGACATTCAATGAGTGATCTCTTGATTTATGATCTCTGAATAAGCAGAGAAACGTGCGAACGGATTTGTCACAACATGTATTGCGTATTCCCTCTTCCTGATTAGCCAGCTTCGTAAGTCGAAAAGAAAAAATAATGACTTTACTTGTTTATTAATCTAATTGTTCTCACAAATATTCTATAAAAGACTCATTTTTCTGCGACCCACCGATGTAAAATGAATTTTTATGTTGTCTAACCTTTACATGTCCACAAACTTTTCCAGTGCTGAGAAGTCAATAAGAAAAATGATATCGGAGCTCAACGTACACAGTATGCAATCGTTTTTGTAAGTTTCATTTCAGTAATGTTTGAGATTAAACTACCAGAAAGACCGATATATGATTAGATGGGTGCAGACATGACACCGCTATGATTTGCTTTAAAAGTTATAAAGTAAAGTAATTGTAACAAAATTTTGGTGAACCCCTCTCGCCACCCTTGCCAGGCAATGCCACATCTCCCAAAATCAAAAAAAAGAGCTTTCACCCCAATTCAAGATTGAAAGCGGATACCTCTGTATTTACTGCTGTCTCTATGCTTACATCTCGCCTAGAGGAAATTGTTAGATCACAGCAACGCCAAATAGATATTAACAGTTGAAGAAAATAAAGCAAGCTACACCATAGCGGCATAGCAATAAAAAGACAATGAATCCTCTTTCCTTTGAACTCCGTTAGTCAACATCTTGACGTCATGCTCGACGGCAAAAATAAACGATATCCTAATATATCTCGCTTACGGGGAGTAACATAGTGGTGAATGCAACTGACAGATTACCTGTACAGGAACGGGGGTGCAATATATAGCAAACAATCTTTCCCGAGGAATGAGGAAGACCTGGCTTTCCCAAAGGCGTCTGAAGGAAGAAAGGAAGGAGACGCACCTCATCAATCATTGAGTGGATTATCTTCGTTGACTGCTCTATACCATCTTCGTCCTCTTGTGTATCGGGCGTAAGCCCATAGAGATCGAACCATGCCGGCATCCGCATTCCCATATTTAGTGTTACAGGAATTATTGGCCTGTAATTCGTTTCATCTCGCCTAGCCATAACGAAGAAGAACAGAGGAACATCAGTCTGTGTTTCAGGAAGAAACAACCTTCACTAACACCTCCTTCTCCCACCTTCCACCCCCCCCCCCCCCATTCAGCAAGAAAGCTAGCACCACCATCTCCTCCTCCCACCTTCCACCCTCCTCATTTAGTGAGGAAGTGAGGAGAAATGAAGCGGTGAACGATACTTCAAGGATTTCTATGCAGTTGGTTCGCAACAGTCCTTCAACATGAAAACGTACGATAGTGTAAACAAGCGCAAGAAATATGTAAGTCAGCAATGCATTGATGTTGCTACGTTATTGCATAATCATCCTCCCTCCTTCTATAGTCTAATTCAGCTTCAAGTAGCTGTCTACGTTAATCGAAAAAAAAGAACAGTAAGCACGCGAAATTATGCAATCTCTTCGAAATTAATCAATGAAAAAAAAACGATTCAATAGCAAGAAGTCGCTAAAGCCGATAGCGATAATGCAACAGATTAGGTTGGCATAACGACAATGCACGTGAAAACCTTGTCGGATATTGCTGGCTGAGAACATTCTGATGCTGTTTCAGTACATTTTTGAGTGAGTAAATTATTCGTACACCTCCCTTATCTGTTAAATTATCATTTGGAAGCATGTAAAATTTGATAAACTCGATAATATCAGCAGCTCAGTCTTTGATAACGTACCATCATGTACAAAAAAGGCGACTTTCCAATGTCAAAGTAAAGACGAACTTAAATTTCCTCCGACCCAAACATTTTGGATGTGGACGACGACTGGAACATGGAAATACCGATCACCAAAAAAAAAAAACGCAATACCTCAAGCCTATAGCCAGGTGCACAATGTGGTTGTTTCGAATGATATAGTGTTCGGCTGATCAGTTTTTGTGAGCGTTGGGGGAGACGGAGAAAGGGGGAGGGGGGAGGGGTATTGCCTCAAAATTATTGCAAAAGAATTCATATTCACTTCTTCCAAGTTAAGCACGTTAGAAGAAGTAACTCATTAGAGCATTGCAAAAGCAATCTTTAAAGCACTTACGCTGTTGGGCATATACTCTTGATGTGATCAATGGGTATCTCATCAGCGAAAACGCTCGACCATCCGTGTCCCGTATCGCCGAGTCCATGAAGGAAAATTATCTAAAACGATCGCAAACTTAGAAAGGAAACGAATGAGATGGCGAAAGTGTTTTTTCCTTTTCTTTCATAAAAACGCCTTTCTCCAGGACTTTGGCAACAAATACAAAAGTTAATCAGATTCTGGAAGGTATCCCTCTAAATATGCCGATTTAACGAATAGGAAAACGATAAAGAATATGATACAATACTTTAAGGTTATGCACTAATTCATAGTTAAATTTGAATAAATCCATGAGTTTTAGTGATGTATAAAGCGTAAACCACATTAAAAAAAAAACTTACTGTTGCAGTATGTTTGCCCTTAGCTGGAACGACTACAGGATCAGCTGCCATTTCGTAGCCAATATTCGCTTTAGAATTGCCTGCACCAGGAAGACACAAATTCGCAACACCGAAAATAAAACGCGACGAAAGCGCCGAAACGGAACGAAATATTCCAGGAAGCATAGACGCCAAACACAGAGCAAGTTAGCGTGCACAGCAATCGACGCTTGTGTACTCTGTTGTTGCGGCTGCCCCCCGGCTGAAATATTGCTACCTAGAGAGAGCGCTTCCAGAACAACACTTTACACACTAAGCCCCTCTTACCTCATATATACCCTAGCACGTATTACTTTTACTGTCGCTTTTTTATTCATTCCTATAGGTGAGCAAATCATGTGTTATTTTCCTCTCTAATAAAACTACGTTATAATGAAAAACATTTTAAAAACGCCGAAAAAACCCGAAGTTCGAGGAAATTCCATCTCGTCGGCGTACCACTTTTGGTAAACCGATATCACTTTTTTTAAAGTATAACCCTCCTTAATGACTAAAAATCCAAGCATTGGCACTGCTTTACGATATCTTCACTCAATCGGATACTCAAACCACGTGATTTGATCACTGACGAAATCCGCTAGTAAATTTTCTTAAACAGACATATGGGAAGATCAATTGCGCAGAAGAATGTCGAATCAAGCCTCTACCATATAGGGTATATTTTATGTTAAAAAAAAGGGAAAATCCTGATGGATGCCATTTATTCCTATAATCCACTTTACTCGATTTATATTAAAATTCTTGCATCGCTTCGCATGTTTCTTTTAAAATTTCATGGCTCGCTTTGTCTACCTTAACCTTGAAATTTTCGCCTCACTTAGCTAGCCATATTATTATCACGGAATTACTACTATTCAAATTTAAAGTCTAGGCTAACTACAAAATGGAAATCACCAAAAATTGTCGACATATTTTAAATATTTCAATCATCCCACCCGTTGAAAAAATTTACGCGAATAACTCGATCGTAGATATGTAACTAAATATGTGAAAATTCTCTCTATGCATTCTCTCAACACGCTGAAAAGTTCAGAAAAAGTGTGCTCTTTGGCTTCACAATGAATAAATATATGAAAAATAAATAAACGAGCAAATAAATAAATAAATAAATAAACGAATAAAAAATAAACAAATAAATAAATAAGACGCGTTTACATTTCCAAAAGATCATTTTTGCAATCGTTACATTACTTGCCTGCGTTAGATGCTCGTAGCAATAATTCATTTCATTTAATTGCATTGAAAAACAAAACTCTACAAAAAGCATGGCACCAACTACTTCAGTTCTGAATAAGCTGATCTGCGAAGGGCTTCGGCTCTATGCCTTCGGTTGTGGCCACCCTTCCTTGCTTTACAACATGAATGTGACGCTTGCTGACAGCCTCTTTCAGCCTACAGGTCGAAAAACAAGCTCGTCATAAATCCCAAAAGACACCTCTCATATACCCCATCGAAGACATATGGTTGGTAAAACTACACCTCTTCCATTCCCAACTCTCCCTCCTTCCCCCCCCTCCCCCCCCCCCCCCCCCCCCCCCCCCCCCCTTCCAATAAGAGAACCAAGCCATCAGACAATATGCCTGATCACTTCCACAGAATTATTAGGCAGGAAATTTTGAAGCTTTTCACTCTACTTCATAGTAAATTATAAAACCAAGCTAAATAACACCAGAAATGTGACAGCATCAACGCTACCTAAGCACAATTATATTGAAATATTTTTTTAATCGGCAATCCACCTTCGTCGAATGAGCAAATGCCGAATTTTCTGAGAGGAAAGAACAGATGTCCATTCAGCAAAAAAAAAAAAAAAAAAAGAATGAATAAAACAAAATAAATTAAATTAAATTAAATAAATCCACTTGAAGTAGCGATCAATGAAATTACTTCCCAATTATAAACGCTGAAATATAGTCGTACCATACGGAAAAATACAACCTATAACAACAACAGGGAAATAATTCAACCGCAGCACAGCAAGCGGTAAAATCAACACATTGCACCATTGTTTTATTAATAAATAATTCATTCATTCAATTAGTAACAATCAACAATACAACACAAAAAACATTGCCAAAAATGGCAGCCTCATTTAGGGCATTTGCATATTAATCGAATGAATGGCACAGGCAGGAATATTTGCAATTTCAGGGAAGTAATTAACCGAGAACGTAAAATGAAAAAAAAAGGCAATCGATTATATGATTAAATTGAGGGTCGCAAAAACTGCTGAAAATCGGAAATAAATAAATATACTCCGATTTGAACAACATCACCATCATACGGCGAGCGTTCCTTAGCTCTAGGGAGATAAAATACCCGAAGAATAGCCCAAAGGATATTTGGCAGCAACGTTTAAGTCAATGTCATGAGTAAAACTCGAAAACTAATATCACTAGGTAAGGCTTTTTAAGAAATTCCCCATCTATCTGGGGAAGATTACTTAAAATATAAATGCTTAATCACTAATTTCGGACAGTAATTAAGCATATCAAAGAGTCACTCACGTTGGCTAAGTTTGTCTTAAATGTTGAATAAAAGATTAAGGAGATCAAAGATTAAAGAAAAAGAACAAAAAATTAGCGTGCCATCCAATTTCAATAAATCCCAACATAAGATGCAGTAACCACAAATCTTGTGGCATTAGTAGAAAGTTTTTTTTTAAGAAGCAGGTAAGACGACACGAGTTATGAGTACAGTATTCCACAGAATTTAGACTCCACCTTCAATCTAGACTTCCACAAAAAATTTTGTCCTCATAGAATAAGTACCCTGGAACGACGGACAAACACTTGAGCATTTATAAAACGTTTCAGCCGAAGTCACTCAAAGACAGCGCAATCCTAGACAGCATAATCAAGAATCTACTTACTCACGCTGTAAATTTTTCTTAAAGCAATACGGGAGATCTGAGGTTGGGTATGCGGACATACTGATAGATAGAGTCTCTGTTAATAAGTGATTTTTGTGAAAGTGAGAAGAACTGTAACCAGTATACCCCCCCCCCTTGAGAAGAGCTCATTTTTCGAGGAAAGCACATCACCCGATGGCCGAAGTGAAATGTGTGAGGGAGAGCTATGCAAACAAAGATGGTTGATCCTCGTGATCATTAATTCGACGCGAACGCTCATTCTGTTTGTATATCTCCATCACCGCAGAAAACAGATCCTGAAACGATGATCTCATTTTTTATAGTTCATTAATAAAAGCAATGGATAAACAGACACAAATCGACAACGCCAAATGGACACAACAATACCTCATACAAAAATAAATTCATTCAATCATCCCCACAGTCAAAACTACTCAAACTTTCACCAAGAGGGTTAATCGAAAAATAAATAAATGTGAAGTGAAACTTTTAGTGACAGACGGCTTCACTTAATCAGGCAGGCAAAAGACCGTATTCGACAACCTTTCCCCTTCAAGGGAATTATCACCACTTATGAGATGTGCATTCGAAGAAAGACAAAATCGTACTTCTGCGCCGCTATAGTCAAGCACTGCAACGGCCGACACGAATGGTCTCGCATTGAGAGCGTTTCCGAGCTTATGCTTCTTCGAGAATTCCAACAAAGGAACACCATTCTCCTCGCAAAGCTTTCGTATCGTAGCAACCTGACTGCCGAGCTTTTCTGAACAACATCAGTATCCATCGGGATAATATTTACAACATGCAAAATTGCACTAACAATAGAACTTGCTCCACTTGGAAAGCATCTTGAAGAACGTCCACCCAGTTTATAATAACAGGACTCAATCGAGGAATGATAATCGTCCCGACGATAAACCACAGCATTATACCGTTCACTCGTCCCTGTTATATCAGTTTTTCTCTTCAAAGAAAACAATTGCTACTGCTGAACTTGCGTCGAACATCGATTGGTCTCTTTACTACTTTGCACTTTCTCATATAATGACGCTTAAGATGACAATAGCATGCAGACCAATTATTCTTGTTCCTCGTGCCGATTCTACTGTGAGAAAACAGCTAACAAGTGAGGAAGGTTCAGTGAAGTGCTTGAACTACGCTTCCGCTCTCCCTCTCTTCGTAGTGTTTTATAGATAAGTGAAGCATTTTTGAAAAGCCTATTAGCACAAGTTCATGATCGGCGCACTCTCTATATCAGTAAAAATCTATGATCGTCGAAAACATCGGCTAGCCAATTTAAGGCAAAGAAACCAATTACGCACATGCGTTGCACTTCATTTCCGATGTGCAGCATCCTATTTAAACCATCGAGAGCAATCCTCGAACAACATCTAACAGTGCGCTACCACATCAACTATGAAAAAAAAAAGAAGAAAATAGAAGCGATAAATGCACCTTCTTTTTCACTATATCACGTTGATGTAAACTACATTCTAAGAGCGTCACCGTTAAAAGCATGCATACCACATTCAGTGTTAATATTACTGCACAAATATGGGCTGAATGCGAGAGTAGAACATTGAGAATCGGCTTGCAAGTTGCATGCAAAATTGCAGATTCTTTAGGCATAGCTATGGACTTCTGAATCAAAGTTTCAAGAAATTCCAAGCAACATGACTGGTAAATTTTTTATTCTATCGAAGACAGCTTCAGGCCAGTGGAAAGAGAGGAGAAGTCCTTTGCTTCATTCAAGTCAGCAGCACTTTTGACCTCATGTATATAGTCATCTGCCCTCATCTTGTTTTTTTCACACTAAAATTTTCCAACTTTCACAGAAAACAATCCATTTAAAAAATTTTAGGAGCATAAACATGTGACAATCACGTGATTTTTAGCTATATTCGCTAAATGCATTTGAAAAAAAGAAACAAAAATGAGATAAACCCTCAAAAGATTCTTTCAGTAGCCAATTACGAGTATCACAATTGCATCCATCAAATAAACATAAAAAGAGCCGACCTTTTTCAGAAACATACTCGATATCTTTTGCCAGTACCACACATCGAACTGGACAGGCCAACAGACGTCTGCGAACTTCATGCAATCCAAATACGAAACGCCGCTTTGATTTCGCCTGTACAACATTTTATTCGCATTTTCAACTCAAATGATGAACAAAACGGATCTATTAGCTGATAGTATCGAACATTTCTCAACGAGTAAAAATGCTCTACTGTAGATAGCATTGCGCTGTGGCACTTCAAAAATATGCACCTAAGAATTATTCAATGATCAGCGTTTAAACTATGATTGCACAACGATCACCTGCATCAGTTCTTTTTTTGGATACAGATTTTTCCTCTTTTTTATATTAGCCAGCAAAAACATTTAAAAAACAAATAAATCAATAAGATGCAAAATCAACAACATAACTTAGAGATGGCAAAGGTATACATGCCACCATCCAGGTAAAATATACTATACATCAGAATCAATTGTACATACTAATGCAAAGATGTGCGCATCCCATACAAATCACTTCATACATTAAAAGCAATCTTATACATGGAGGTCTAAATTCGGTAACGACGGTGACTACCACCGATACTAAGATAAACAATGAACGAACCTTGACCGGATTTTCTTTGTAGGCGCGATCATAAAAACGCTTCAACTTCTTTAAAAGATCCAAAATTGCGGTATCCAACAGTGTTGGCGATGAAGCCGTAGCAGCGACGCAACTTCGATTAGAGTTTCCACCACTAGGTCCACCTTCTTGAGCTCCACCAATTTCACTGTGGCACCTTTCACTTTTATCGCGCAAAATCGCCTGAACTAATGCATCACACATTATATGTGAGATAACCTACGTAAAACATCTGCTACAATTTATGTTAGGTGAATTGTCAATGTGCATATATTAAAATGCGAAAACTATTCCGAATATGACTTCGATTCACACATCCGTTACTAATGATGCAAGAGTGCTTAAATGAGCACATTTGTGGGGATCTGGCAGACCTTCATATTCATGTCACTTCTCTTCTCCTCCCCCCTCAACCCCTCCCCGCCCAACGACTCTGTGGGGCACTCTGCACCGCTGATGAGCACATTAAGAAATTTTTGCTAATGAGAACTTTATTCGCAAGATGCCAAATCTTTTTCACTTTTACACATCTGGCAAAGAATCGTTGTACAGTTAAAAAAAAAAAAAGAAAAGAAAACCCCACATGATTTGTTGAAGTGAAGAGCATCACCTTTACTTCCCCTTCCCTCTTCCTCCATTTTATATCACATTTTTTAGTTTATAATTCATCCCGCAGCACATCAAACAATCATAACTCAGTGTGCGAAGGCTTGCACTGAGGAAGTTTCGCTTTAATGGTAGAAAAGCTAGGAAAGCAACCTTCTTCAATGTTGAAATTCCCTTCTTCGCTTTCCTTTCGACAGGCTTTTTTGTCTCTGAGTTTACATTTTGCGGCTGAGAGACGGCATTCGGCAAGCTCATTGTTCCTCTTCCAACAACCACAAAATTAGACAGCGCCACTGTCGAAGATTGATGTACGCTATATCCTCCTACCTTCCAGGATGAGTGTTGAACGAAAAACGTCTGCTGACAATACATGTCCGCCGTTCCAATGATAGGTTAAATGACCTGAAATCAAAACATGAAACTTGCTCGTAATCTGCAGCATTCTTCAAATATTGTGCTTGTGAAAAGGTTAACAAAACAAAATGTTTTTAAATAACACATAAAAACAACACCCTTTCCTCTCAAACCTATAGTTGCATTTAAATTTTTTTAAAAGCTCATGGTTCTAGCACCTTATAGAGCAACATTTATGGGTTTGTTGATAAATGCTTTTATCACTGCTGACGAATGTTCGTGCCAAGATTTGCTGAACAAGCCTTGTACATTAAGCACATCTTAAAGTCCGGAACCTATTCAAGTAATCCGCCTGAAACCGTGCGGGAGCAATATATTTCTCTAACCTCTCCGAACCATAAACTCCCATTCGGTGGTTTTCATTCAAGTAAATCATGATCACTTTTGTGTATCAATCAGGTCATTTATTAATTCGCATGATGAAAAGTGAGGCTCGCGAGGGTCCAGAAAACTGATTTCAAACTTGTCCCGCGGTCTTTCTTCTTTTTTCCCCCTCTCCCCTACCTGGACCTAATTTCAGGCTACCACTTGCATCAACTGGAAAACAAAAAGCGCTATAACTCGTAACGTATCACGATAAAGGCGCCCACCGAACGACAACTACACCATTGTATTTTTATGCAGTAATATGGTGGGTGGTTTTAGCGTCAGGCCTTCAGCACAGCTTCTATACTTACTAAAAGAATAATGGAGCATCAAGAATGCTTTAGACCCCTACCCAAGAGAGTGTGCTTAAGATATCGTTGCATAAAGACACAGTGGCCAGGTTAGTGCTCAAATTAATTCAATAACCTACGTACGCTTGCGGACATAAATTTCTGGACAATACAGGCTTGAATCCAGTGTTTTTCAGAACAACGGTACTTCCTTATGTGCTGTGACTTCATCATTTGCTCGTTTCACAGCAATTAGCAGATGCATCTTCAACAGTGGCGTTGTTTGCCCTCTCGCACGCCTTTTCGTGTCAGTATATTACCGGATGGTTTTTACAACCGATGGAAGCCAGGAAGAGGCGGCGAATCACGTGGCAGGAAGCGAGAACCTCATCTATGGGACAGGATTAGGGGCGAGACTAATTAAAAAGTCACTGCAACAGTATTCCATACTTCTCAGGAATAAATGAAAAACGGAAAAATTTCTACAAATGTTAAATCGATGAAGAGGAACAAAACAACATAATGACATAAATTTACATGGTAAAAAAGACTACTTTACATGTAACCACTCGAAAGCCATAAAATTGCACATGTGCAACAAAACCCATCAGCGTTGGCAAGCCGAGAATATGCAAGTAAGGTGGTCCTCTACTCTTGAAAGGTAAGGAAAGCAATGTCGTTTACTCCTGCCACAACATTTCTGCTCCGTCAAATCAGTGTACCCCATGTAAGCAAACAGATCTAGTCCTGCTCATGCTGCGGCGAGAATTTCGGGGGCATCGTCTCTCTACGGAGCTTTCATACATACGCAACTTGCCCATTGAGACTTCTGCTAACGATTCGTCCACCACACAGTGAGTATTATGTGAAGACGACGAATACAACAGATATGAAGTTCTAGGTGGAACAAATGCAGAAATATTCTCACCCATATCAGCCTGATTGTGCGGAGGGCTTAGAAAACGACAGCAACCGAAACGAAGTGTGGTTAATGCAATGGGGCGGGTGCAGACGAAGCAGAGTAACGCAGAATAACTTGCGCAAAACTTTCACGTCATTAACGAGACGATGGAGTAGTCTTGTCAACGACAAATGGGGGCATGAGGGCGGAAGACGACGAGGGTAGACGTGGGGGTACTTCAAAAATAGAAATCACGACGCCCTACAGGATGGGCGAATAAATTGTCGACCGAAAGTTTTAAACAACAGTGACATTAGTGCAACGACACTACAAATGTCAGTAATAAAAGCAACAAGAAAAACCGACCGCTTGCAACACTCACTCAACGACTAATGAAATATACACCACAAACCGAATCGTCATCTTCGCGTTATTGACAGATACTTGCGATTAGATAGCCGAATAGCAGTCAACAACTTGTCAACAACGAGGAAACCTTCCAACCAATCGCTGAAATTTTTCACAGAGTAATGACATTAATGCAGCTAACGATATGCTACAAACCTCGTTGTTCACCATAGCAATCGATGTGGAACGTTACGGAACGCTAGGATATTTTGAGTTTTTTTTTTTTAAATTTCGTTGGTCGGTCGGGAACTATCTCACCTCAACCTCACCACCTTTGGAAGGTGAATCGGACCATTGTTAAGGCCACAAGCTTGGTGTTTTTGTACAAACTAAGCACGACCTCGTGGTCACAATTGCAGAAATGTTGGGCATGATCGCTATGAACAACGAACTAAGCTACACTCATACTCGCATAAGAGTATGCGGTACCACCGTGACCAGGACTTTGCGCAATGCATTCCCATCCGTGCAATAGTGGGTCGCTGAAACGCCCAAATTTCCACTAGAAACATGCAATTTTTCACGACAGATGACCTTAGAATGCAAAATCAGGCCATAAGGCAAAATTTCAGCTCAGCTGAAGCAACGGAGATACTTTTTCTGGATGTGCCCAGCTTCCCCACAATAATGTCGACCCACCGTACCGAATATCTCGTTCGGATATCCCTTTTCATCTTTACACCTCATATTTACCTCTTATTGTACTCTGTTTATACTCAGGTTTATATGACTAACTTGTCAACAGCTCATATGTGGTTTTCTTTCTTCCCAGTGAGCAAAATCCATCCACAGCAGTACTCAGTTGCGGAACTGAAGAATGTATGAAATTGTGTCTTTTCCTGTTTTTCTAGATGCCCTTATATCTTTTATAGTTTGTTTGATATCCAGCGAGTTCTTTCCTACCGCATTCAAATCTAGCAAAAAGCAGCTTACTCAAGCGGGTAATATTATAGCATGTGATCAGATCCAATGCTCACCAATTAGTACACCTTTTGTGGTTCTCAATCGTCTGAACGTAATCGCATTTATGCCAGAATGGTTGCGGAGAACATTTAGCCAAAACTATTATCTACGGGAAGGATCTAGGCATATGGGAATGTGGTCGGAACTCCTGCACCAGTCGAAAGCAGTCCGGAAAGATGAAATCATTATGAGTCGTCCCTGAAGTTTCTTGAAGCCAAGACTTTCCACTCTTCGTTTTTTGGTGGCCACGCATTGCCGTTGCTTTCGGCCTAATATCGCGAACACATCAACATGGCCTAGTCGATCGGTCAATTTGCTCGAATTTTACGAGGTGCCAGGTTGCCTCATTAAGCAACAGTTTATGCAGTAAAATTTAGTGATACTCAATGAAGTACGTCATTATCGAAGTAATGCAACACTTCCCATCTCATTAGTGCCGAAAGGTCGATTCCTCGATTCCAACGAATCGAATTGCAAATTGCAATTAATATCACATCACATTGTCGAATGCAACAATACTTTTATTTCGCACAAAAAAAAAAGACAAAAAAAACTCTAATAAGAATCGAACGAGATTATGAACATTATGTGCAAAGAAATGAATAAAACTAAAAAAAAATAAGTGGGCACTTCTTGCGTCGAGGCACGCAGAAGTATTTGGCTATTACAGCAATCTCGTATGCATATCGTTATCCACATAAAACGGATCTCTATAATTGCACACAATAAAAAGCAAAGCGTGACGCACCTATATAACGTGTGCATCACCCCATCGAAGAGTCAATTTGATTACCCAATTAGCATATACCCCATAAAAGGGGGAATTCATTTATGCAACATGAATGTGGGGGGAAATATCGAGACTCGCATTGCTTGCTAAACATTGGAAAGGCGGTCATTTATGTGATATGGCCAATGAATACGTCACTCAAAAACGACATCAAAAGCGATGTATACACTCTTCTGGGGATTCCTTCCATCATCTCTCTCAATTTCCCCCTAACCTCATTCCCAAATCCATCCAATCTTTCCTCACAATTCCTCCCAACCTATCCCCCCCCCCCCCCCCCCCCCCCCCCCCCCCTCATCTTTGTTCACAATTCGACAATACGCCGAGGTGTGTCTGCATCGAAACATTTCGAGGAGAGGGCTCTAAAAATCACTTACAACCGTTACACAAATCAAAAGCAGTCACAAAGCTCATTGAAGTAACATGGATACATACAAATAAGGAAGCACTTCAAAAGTGGGCATTCTTGCATAGAACGATGGCATACCCGTTGCGAACCGCGAACGGAGCTGAGCACATGCTCCACATTACGTACACACCACTACCGTACTCTATACGCTACAGGCGAATGCTATCGCCCATCACAGGGACTCGACAACATGTAATGGGAACATGCGGTTTCTTTTCGATCATTCAATTCAGACTGCCACAGAATACTCACATGCAAAGTTACGGAAGAATTGAATGATAGAAAGAAGGTCGCATATTTCCACTACAAGTTTTTGAGTTTCTATGATGGATGTTAGTATTGGCTTGAAGAGAATGCAGGGTACGGTAGTGGTGCGTACGCAATTTGGAACACGGGTTCAACTCCGTTCGCGGTTCGTACCCAAGATGCCATCGTTCTCTGCAATTGTGCCCAAAAGTGACCACTAGACAATGGTCGACGCATCTATCACAGGTCACTTGGGCTGCGATCGCCCCGACATTTGCGCCGCTAAACACTTCCGATCAGACAATATTGACACTGTATGGCATCATCACATCATGCCTCTTACGGTGCAATTTTACAGTGGCATGTGCATAGCGGTGTAGTCATCTTATATATTCATGTTACGGTTGTAGCCATTCTACGGTACAAATGACAACGCATTTCTACCAATGCTATCAACGGAAAAAAACCCGAAACATACGAAAGCATAGGTTCTCTAAATAACTGCGAGATTAACGAACAAATAGTACAAAATGTTTGCATGAGTTCATAAAAGCGTTCTAAAAAAATAAAATAAAATAAAATAAAGAAATAAAACATCATTGACGCATATTCTCGAATTCTTATCAATCATCTCAGAGGTCATTTCATTGTGTTGACAATCCTCAACAAGACATATAATCATTACAGCCATCAACGAGTAGCAGCCTTATCGTTTGCAACCATAGTAAATGTGCATCATTTACTAGGGCTGCGTTTAATATTTAACTGGCTGAACATTTGAAATTAGTAGTGACCTCTGAGGAATGCAGTTAGCAACGTGGAAAAGAGCATTCCACATTGAAACGGTTAAATGCGCCTACTGCAAGAAGGACGATTTGAGATTGTACATCTACCCAATTAAAAGTGAGCAACGGTTACAAATTACTGCCCCCCCCCCCCCCTCCTTCCACCCCTCCCTCTCCCTTCAATTCCCACTTGTTTGCAACAATCCATCACAAAGAATTACCAACAAAAATGTTATGTGTTCTAATAGTAAAAAAAAGCCTTGTTTGCGAGCCGATGACAGCTAGGTGCCATTTATGAGGAACAAACGAATGAAATGTATTCAACTCCATCCCCGTATCGTAGGTTAGAATACAGAATTGCTTTCACAACTAACAATGTCGACATTTCTGCTCTATCCAACCTATCTGAATGTTTAAGGCACTAGCCTATTCGGAGCAAGTTGCGATCATCAAGCGGACAATATTTGGAGAACGGTGTACCCCTTGAACCCATAATTGACACACTATGTTTGTTACTTCTTCCCCAGAGGGAGCAGAAAGGAAAGGTGACCAAACAGCATGCTTCCAAGAATTAAACACAGAAGCGAGATCAATACGGTCACCTCCTCTTCTATGGGATACCCCGTATGAAGAGACCCAACCACAACACACACCTCACCCCAACATAGAATCATCTAATGCGTTGCTTCACCGAAATGAGGAATGCTCTCTTCATGATAAGTAAAGCACGAAAGCACCTCTAGATTTGCATCTCGGACAGAGGAGTGAATCCACCCATCAAACATTCTTTGACGTTAAACATCAGCTGCCAGATCCTGTTTTTTCGCTGCTTTGCTAGCACAGTGACTATCACATCCCCACCTATCATTTTTCTGAAGCAATTCCATCGGTTCATATCTGCGAATGCTGCCCCTCCCAACATCACAATCAGTGAATAGCGATGCCATATTATGCGATCCGCTTCAAAGTTTACTCTCAGATATCCCTATGTTACTGTGCATACAATTCGGCAATTTCCGCTGTCTTCGCGCAGAGATAAAATTGCGGTGTTAACTTGGAGAATAAAGCGCATTTGCATGCCGTTAAATAAAATTAGTCCTAAGTGTATGGCGTCTATACTGCAACCAAATCCTGCATTAATGTTAGATCGATGTAGCGAAGAGGTGGTAATTTGTCGAATGCTTACATGCAGCCCGATATGCCATCCCGGTTGCCGTTTGCGTCGTAAAATGAACTCATTAAGTGGGCGATTGCCGTTGGCTGTCATCCCATCCCAAGAAAAACGTCTTGTGGACGGGAAAGCCGTTCGCTTTTATAGCTTTACCAGATGTACCCGCAATCTCTGTTCACGAAATCTTTGCACTTCTTCAATCAGTTCAACGAGATTGCGATCGCTCATATTCCGCATTCGACGATCGAGGCTCCTAAATAAAATAATTCATCTGTCTCCGTCTGCCATCGATCAAAGCTCATTCTCACTCCATCTAACTCAATAATTCACTTTCTTCTTTTCTCATATATGCATATATTTGTATTTCAACGAGAATCCTCAAAGTGAATTTTACTCGTAGTTAGAAAGTCGTCAGTGCAAAGTCATCAATACATCATTCTGAATATATATCGCTTTATTTTAATAGGCATCATCAATTACCTATTAATTTTGACATTTCGTGCATCAAATTTCAATTGTAGTCCAGTGGATAAAAAGATCAATGCTTGAAATCTTAGAAGGTACACCAAAAGATTAACAAGATTCCATTCTACAGTTCAACTACTTTCCTATATTTTTTTCCAATACTGAATCTTACATATAACTGCTAAAGATATCTTCATTATTTTCAACATTACTATTTCATTACTTTGATATTACTATCTTTTCCATCATAGTGTAAATAAACATCTCAGATCGTTGTGAAAAAACAATTTGTAAGGCTTTACTCAATATGACAGTCAATCTTCTTGCAAAAATATGCCCAGCTGCTATGTTGTTGCTTTACATCAATATTGATACTAAGATCATTTGTATAGCCATAGAGTAAGGGGATGGGATATGCGCAATGAGCTTCAGAAGTATCCACTTTACTCATCGGTAAAAATCGAAGAAATGATGATATTTATGCTAACTATTAGCAAATTGGGGAAATTGAAGTTCAGTGGTTGAATACCAATCGCTCATCACTGCAGACGAGAAATTTGCTATAAATAAAGCAATCAAAATGCTTATATATTAAAAAAACATACTTATATTCGTCTTGTGTGAGTAACTCCTCAGGATTCGCCAAATCTTCTGGACGATTCGAAAGCTCTGACAAGGTCATCGACTTCATCACGGGCAAATTGAAGACGATCGCCAGAAATAGCAAATCAAGTAGAAGCGACGTCAACAGATCTTTCTTCTGAAAACCGCTCTTCCTATTTTATTCATTCATCTTCTGAACTTAAACCTTTCAAAAATTCAACATCATCAAAAATACACCATGAAGTTTAACGTAAATATTCACCTCGAATTCATCGCTGCAAAAAAAAAGCTCTCCTTCTGAGAGAGACGATTCGTTACTCCAATGCGGCAACAACCAATATCATTCAGCGAGGCGTAAAGGCGACAAAGATTTAAAATGAACTTCAGGAATAGCCGAAACTATTCTCGAGCACTTCTCAAATTCATATCGTACCTAAGAACCTGTTTGCCCAAAATTTATTATTTACTTTCAATATTCTAAGTGCATTTTTGAAATTTCGGGTTAGACGAGTAAAAGTAATTTAAAGTAATTTGTTGCTCATAGCAAATCGATATAAATTATTCGGGCGTTTACATCTAAAATTGAAATATTAGCAAAAAAAAAAAAATGGAATGGTGCATTAAGCAATTTCCGCTTGCTCATCAATTCAGCTTGGACAATAGCTTCAAATCGACGAATTCAACGCACAGTATTCAGCTCGCCACAAAGATAGCGTTCACAGGCGCGTTTCAATACGGGCAAATCGTTAAGTTCGGCATCAATGAGGAAATCAGCGAAATCTTCCACGTAATCCATTTCCGGCAACGCCACTTTATTGAAATACATATTGGCCAGCAGCTGCAACAAATAAACTACATGTTTCGGCACATGATGTGCTAATAAAACAATCTGATCGTAACGTATTGAGCTGATTTGGTGATATGAAGGACACTTATGAGTGAGTTTTCAATGATGCAATAATGCGATGTCACCATCTTGCACAACTTTCTAGATAGCTTCTAACATAGATATTTTGGGGAGAGGCCTCTTTCGTATCGCTTGGATCACGACCATCAATCAGGAATTTTCCGCATTTTATTTCTATAGGTGGCAGAATTCAACAAATATCTGAAAATATTGACGAGAATAAGTGAAGCTGAATCACACAATCACAGTCGTATTTACAAGTATCAAACTACTCAATCACAAAAGCCTCATTAGCGCTACTCAATTATCACGACGTAACAAGAACAATGCGCTCAGACAGACGAACGTTCAAGGTGTTTCAGCGCTACTCAATTTCGTAGCAAATAAACATTTAAACCAGATGGCTGGTTGGATATTCAGCTGTTAGCATCACCTCAAGCCATCAGTGGGATGTGTACACTATAGCGCTATAATGGCAATATAAAATCCACAACAGTTTTTCTATTGCAATCGCTCTTTTGATGCAAAAAATCAACCCACATCGTGAATGCGCTCTTTGCTTTGCTCGCCGCACTCGAAAGAAGTTTCATCATCGGAATCCTCAGAATCTTCATCGCGTTCTTCCACCGACAGCGATGCCCTACGTTCGCAGCTGTCACAACACGCTACGAGTAACTTCTTAAAGAGATGCTCCTCACTATCCAAGGCAAGTAGTTCGCTCCTTCAAAACAATCGCTCCAACAGAATCAACCAATCAACAAAATGAAAACCAAACGATGTAAACAGTCAGAAGATATGGCCGAAATCAGTAATAGCTATAATGGCGAAGAATGAAATGCAAACTGACGCCGCGATTACTTCAAAACTCTCCACAACTGATTGTGCAATGAATGACTCACAAATGCCAAAATTAACGGACCGGCTGATTAATAGTCACTTCCATTATTAGTGAGAACCTGTCTACAGCATATGAATATATTCGCATAATCGCCATAGGAGAATTCTTTACTTGTATGGAACTTCAGACAAACGTTAGTTACTTTTTGCTAGACGGTAAGAGACGTCGAAATATAGATGACTCTTTATTACAACACTTCTAGCCTCTTTAGAGTGTGATTTCACCAGTGCTTTCCGTCGAGCATCGATTTGGAGTAGATGTTATGAAGGGCATTTAATCAGATTGTAGAACGTACTATCAATGAGTTTCTATTGCTTGGGAGAGCACATTTTAGCGCCTTTTTTCCTCGTCGACACATCCAACAATGCCACTATCGTTAATTCGAATAAAGCGAATCTTTGTCTTCCCTACTAATTCATCCCCCGATCATCGTAATGTATATAGAAAATCCCAATTCAGTAGCTTAATAACCGGTTTCAAATCAGAAATTTTAATTCGCTTTTGATGTGGTGTAAGTTTGTCCTATAATCTAAACGTCGAGAAAAAGGATGAATGAGAATACCATATTAATTCACCTTTGAGCGTGTGCGCGATCCAACTCGCCATCTCCACATTGTACGCCCTCCTCGTTTGCATCATTATGCATATTATCTTTTCGTTCACGGCGTTCCCTTTCGGCATCCATTACACGATTGAACGCCTCTTCCAGATCTTCTTTTTGCTTATTCGTAATGCTACCCTCTCCACTTGGTGTGCCATTATTCTCATTCGAATTACGTGACCTTAAATTATAGAACAATATACTCACAATAACCACTTTCAAATATATTCTCAATAAAAACTAGTAATTTCGTTCATCTTCAACGTACAAATATTTCATTGCTTCAATAAATCCAAAAAAAAGCTTCTGAATCAAACAACAATCATTGTTTCACTTAGCACTCATGAAAAGAGATCCTCGAAATGCTCTCTGATGCCTCTATGCTAATAGAAGTAATTATCGATTCTTCAATCTTTAAAGAGCAGAAAATTGCGCAAAAAGACCACAGACTTTCTATAGTCACTTCAAATATAATAATAAAATTTCCACCCTAGAGGATGCCATCGTAGTGAACGGAACAAAAAAAAAAAGCCTGCGCAAAATATGAAACGATTGTGTTTTATATGACCAATATAACAGCAACTTTATTTGTTACTACTGATATAAATACAACATAGAGATTATTATTAATAAAACTATAAAACCTACTTTCGCGATCTCTTCTTAAACATTTTTGAAGAGGCACGAGCGCGATAGTTAGCTGTTAAGAATGAGGTGATCGGTGTTGGTGTATGTGAATTCAAATAGGTACCCGGATCGAAGAGTTTTGCTGACATTTCGATAAGTACTGAGAGTCGAATTACACGACCCACATTCGCCTTAAATAAACATTTTATTTTATAATGCAAAAACAACAATATTTAAATTATTGCAGTTAATCGCAACGCATCTAATGTTTGGAAAAAAAACGTCACTTTGCATTTTTTTTTCATTTGTTTGCCGATAGTTTTACACATTTCCCCTCATAAAGTGTCCCAAAATAAAGAAAAAGAAAACAGCAAATATGACAGCATCGAAAAAATATACACGAAAGTGCCACACACATCGTTAATCGGCACATTGCGTCGCGGTGTAGTGCTTTTCAAAGAGTTCCTCTCATGATTCTATAAAATTAAAAAAGGCTCAAAACTATTGCCTTTGCTTTGAAGCACGCATAAAAACGCCATATTTTAAAACAACCATCTAGAGATATCCATAAGGAAACTTTCAATCCAGAGGCGATAAAGAATATTCCACTGGGATCCTATTTCAAATCGAGTCAATAAAGAAATACACTTTCCACTATCGCATGATAAATATACCGCAAATTTTCGTGAAGATTTCTTCTGTTTTTCTTCTATGAATGTTGAGAATTTAGAAGAACAAAAAAATTCCACTATGATTACAGAATCATTTCAAATTATTCATAAATATGATTTTATAAATCCTATTAATTAAGTAGATGCTGCAAATTGGCTCCAAACAATATGTTCTATTGTCTTCTCTCTCCACTCCGCCCCTCTCCAATTGGTAACTAATAACATCTTCCTTTCAGTTAAGAAGTAAATCAAACAAAAACAAAAAATACGCTCATCTAACCTTTATATAGTCGGAGATGTGTGCACGGTCTGTGTCCGTCAATTCACATTCTTTCCCGCGTTGCATTGTTATTGTCTTTTCTGCAAATATTGCGTATAATATTACTAACACGATTCAAACTGATCTACGATGTCACAAATAAAATAGCGCAATAATTCCACTGATCTACAGAGATTCCGGAAAGGTTCGTTTTCCGAGATGGCAAAGCACAATGGAACAAGTAAAGCAAAAGGGCAACCCTGCTGGAGTTGGCATCTGCTCCTCTAAATCTTGAACATATTTTGCAAGCTTCACTTCGGATGCGGGCTCTATGCTGCATGAACAAGTAAAGTATCTCTATGCTTTACCGTTTGGATTTCATTCAGACTTGTAAATTAACACACATACCAACCTGAAGGGCTCCGGATATGTTGTCGCAAATCCTCTGTTAAATAAAGGCGATCTCGCGGCATCATTTCCTTGCCGGATGCCTCCTTTCCGCTTATCCGCTGCCTCCCCCTTCATCTTCCGTTCCTCTCTCCTTACTGCCATTGTCACTCTATAGCGACTTCATAACTTACAATGGTGGACAACTTTCAGAAACTGCCCATCGCCAAAATTGGTGGATATGCTGTTAGAATAGAATCAACTACCACACCTTAAAAGTGCTTAATTTCCTTACTACAAATTAGACGGAAATTTGAAAACCAACTTTCTTCGATAACAGTGTTGACTTCCCCATCTTGGCTGTCATTTTTATCTCCCATAATTGCAACTACAGCGCGTAGATCGACCGATGGAACGGGACCATCATTGAAATAGAGAGAAACCGCGACGTAATCCGATACCGGTCGCTCCTGTTCCTCTTCTGCGCTGTCGCTCTCATCTCCATCTTCTTCATCGCCTTGCTGAAATAAGCAATGCCACTGAAAACATTTCGCAACGATCGAATAGATTCTTGTTTGTTTAAAATGCTTATAGTTTGCGTTCTAGGATTATGTAAATGCAACAGGTTCTTGTTGATTCGCTCTACTCATCCACCTTTGATTAGTGATAACGACAACTGAATGATGGGATCGGCAATAGTTAATATTGCTAACAAATAAACGGTGAATTCTTAACCAAATCCAACATTAACAAGGCAAACTGCCGTTTTCTTTGCTATACTTTCGAATGGAAATAGCCGTTTCTTTGCTAGATACACAATGAAATATATCCCATCTTGGAGATACAATTATGACTGCTTCGAATGTAATGACCATCAGAAAATGACCATCAGGCACAACATGAGAATACGAGTTTGAGGAACTTTTTTAACGTTATCGCTAGGAAGCAAACTACATGACTACCGAATGTTTGAGAAGCTTTAAGCAATTCCACTTACCACACATGCTGTCCCGTGCATCTTCAGAGACCACTGAAACGAGACGTGATCATAGACAGTGGCAAATTTCGGCGAAACAGCCAATATAATCGCCTCAGTGGGACTGAGTTGACGCATAGAGACGCGTGTCACCCAAACATAACGAAACCCTACCCGTTCAGGTTGTGTCGTACTCATTTGCTGTCCACTTTCGCACCTTTACTAACCCCTGCAAATGTGCATTTTGGTGACACTTTATAGCATTTTACCTTCTTGCATAAATAGTGCGATACTGTCCTCGAGTTATATCATCACTCTAAATAATCGACAGCACAGAATCTGTCTCAAATATGATTAGAGGAAGGTGTGCAACGTAAGACCACGTTTGCGAATATATATATATATATATATATATATATATATATATATATATGATAAACTAAAAGAAAAAGAATGAAACAAGAAGACTAAACAACAAGTAATTCCACTTAACAGATGTGCATATGAGGATACTAGCCATCAATTTGTGTGAAATCGATTACAAGTGCAGTAATGGTTAACATGTACTACAGTAGATCAACCGTAGAGAAAACTATTAGACTTACTGTGATTGCTTGCTGAAGGGTGTGAGTATGCGAGGAGTCGTTAACTGTTCGAAAAGCATAAACTCCCCTTGAATGGCGTGCTGCTGAACTCGATGCACTCGAATAAACTACACACCTGAAGATTTCTCTTCATTTATCTATGAAGCAAATTTTCCACCGCAATGATCTAACTCAAAATGCTATCATCGTAGATCATTCGTATCATTCGTTGTTAATGGTATGGATTTCAGGATTTTAACGAATTAAGCTCAATAAGCTAATTAAGCTAAAAATGGAAGTTTATTTCTAATGACCAATGAATAGCTTCCAATCCAAAAAACAACATGCTTCCGAAAAGGAAGCGTAGAAATTGCGTTTGCGCTCAAATGTATGTCCACAAGGCATACTTGTGAGCAACAATGCGATATAATTCATGCTGAGATAGTTAAACAACGATTGACCGTAATCTCTCTACTTTCTAATCACAGTAGTGGACACCGTACGTTGGAACAACCACTTCACACCTTTTCATCACCTGTATAGAAAGTGTTATTCACAACGACGCTCTCGATACATTAAATCGTACTTTTTAGTTGTATATAACAATATTAGTCAACAAAAGTTCCTCGAAGGTTGCAGATAAACAAAGGGATGAGTTGGTCGATTAATGTTCCAGAGAATTTGTCGAGGATCGATTTTGTTGGACTTTGCATCCAGTGGATGTAAAAATACTTTTTAACATATCAATGGCATAAATGGTTGGACTTGTGTTTCAGTAGATAGCCTTACTGAATCGTGCTGCGAATGACAAGTGCCATAAACATCGTTCCTATCCATATACATCTGCCGTCACAACACAAATCTATCACATTTTTACACTCTTTCAGCGGAACTCTTGATTAATCTTTTACGGTAATCGATCCCACTAAATACTTATAAAAATATGGTATTTCTATATATAGGAAGAATGGTATATATTGTATTAGACGACGTGGGGTATATACGATAATGTCGTCAAGAGATTTATAGGAATATGAACGCATCATATATGATGACAGCATGCATCATAAATCAAAATATGGCGAGTGCATATTCCTCACACCTCAAAGGAAGCAATGAATTGAGTCTATTGTTGCTTCAAATAAAAAAAAAAGAATAAATCCACAAAAATCAATTTTTCGTTGAATGATGAAATCCTTATTGTTGAATTTTATAAAATAATCACAACTTCATTTTAAAAAAATATATCAGAAAATAAAAATAATAATATTTAAATATCCATTCACTTTATCAAAGTGCATATTTATTGCAATTCATTGCAACAAATGAATTATTGTTTCCTCTTTTCCTCATGCCCATAATAAAAACAAAAAAAAAATATGTGAAAATTTTTATGGATATTTGCCAATAACTTATTATAAGTGGAAATTTTACAAAGAAAAAAAGAAGTGCTAAAGTGCGCTTATTTCGAAAGAGTCACTAAACGTTCTCAATAAAAAAAAAGTAGTGTCAAGAAGTGACGCAAATATTCAGAAAATATTTCAACAATACAAAAATATAGCAAAAAAACCACATTTTTATAAGATAATCACCGATGCACCTAATTTCTCTTGGTAATCGTCTACTTGCGCTTGCATTCACTCAAATTTTTAACGCTTGAGAGAAGAGCTAACTCGTTTACCGACTAAAAATCTTCGAAAAAAGTTTTTCTTCAGCAATGAAATCAGCAATAAAACTCAATATCATCTAGAAAATCGACATTTTTACAGTGCTTTCATTCTATCACCTCAATGATCGTCAACAACTCGACTTATTGTCCTATAGAACGTAGTAAATATTTGCATAAAGCCTACTTCATCTCTTCCAACTCTTCTCTAATGGCTCTCGGCTCGAAATCTACTTACAGGAAACATCAGTCCTCCAACTTTGTAAAAAGTTTTCCAACATATTGTAAAAAGTTTTCCAACATACCGTTTCTAACATATTCAACACATAGATAGCAAACAGGTCGAAATAGTTGCCTTTCAAATTATTTGGGGAAACTGAAATGGGTAAACAATTTTTTGTATGGCAGCAATATTTTAATGCTCCAAATGATTGGTTGTTCTTTGCTATGCCAATGAAGGTTTGGTGGAAGTTAGAGGTTTCATACAATTTTTCACATGGTTGACGTCTTCTCCATTGAGCCTTACTTTCAGTTTTACTTGTCCTTAGACAATGGCCCTTGCCTTTGATGATAAACAGGAAAATTTCACAGCTGGTGGGCACCGAATCCGCATCTTTTGCTGGCCCCGTAGATGTTATACCAGTGAGCCCCTACTTGTGCATCGCCCACACTTTTTTTTCCATAGATTCTTAGAAGACGCTTCACAATACCTCAGCGGTAAAAAATCTAATTGGCAGGTAGATGTTGGGTTCGGTGCCCGTCTTGGGTAAAAGTTCTTACTAGTTATCAAAAGCAGTGGTTATTGTCTAAGTCTGGGCCAAGCCGAAAAGATGACTTTCAATATTAAGATGACTTAATGTTAACAATTTATACTTAAAAAATAAAATATCACAAACTTTTATGCAATCCATGAAAAAAAAAAAAGAAATGCCGTTTAAGCAAATCTTCGAGAAGGCAGGTTTTTAACAAAACTCCAGAAACAAAATATTGACCTATCGCACTCTTCGAAGTACTAAATAAACTATTGCAATACTGTAATAATAAATAACTTTTGCAATAATAAATAAGGAAATAAACTCAACTTGTAACTTCTATCCGCATGCATATTCTCATAGCTTTTTTTATGCAATATAGTTGGACTAGAATTACAGTACTCGAGATCGATGCGATTACAAGCACTCGACGAATCACATGAACGAAGAGGTGGAGAGGGATACAGTTGTGTTGAGATTCACACAAGCACATAGGTGCTTCAAGCTGCTTCAACTGCTACAGAATACTACGAAAGGAAACAACATCGTTGTGAAGAAAAAAACTAGTGGAATATCAACAAGTGAGGTGATCACATCAGAATTACAGCTATGACGATCCGCTGAACGATATACGGACCTCTCGGAGTGGTCGGTGGTGAATATCTGTAATGCGCCGTAATATATGACCACTTCGATGCTAACACTGATGTCACTATTTTACAACATCAATGATCATTGAGCTGGTCGTCTAAAAATGTCGTATTAACAAAATCATAGGGCTCTTTTATTTTCATACACTTTTAGTGGCTTTTTTTGCCCAAATTTCCCTTATGTTCTAGTCTCTCTGCTATTAATTGGTCACTTCACTATCGCGTTTTTGATTTGAAAGATAATAACCATTTGGTAACGAAAAAAATATAAATATATAACTTCGCGCAGTCTATGTGATCAACAAATGGACATTTTTCAGAGTGCATAAAAAGCAGTGAGAAAAAGAATCAACAAACACGGAAACAACGATGACGAAGGAAGTGCGCTAGAAAATGAGAAAAATTCGTCAACGATGAGAGAATGCTTGGCATGAAGAGTGGGAAATGCGATTCAGCCGGGTCGATGAAGTGTGTGTGCGCTGTGTGCGTTTGGCTTCACTTATTGCTCGTCGTCAGTGACACAAGCAAGCTTATCCCACATGTCATATGGAAGTGGAATGCGTTAAGCGTGTTAGCCATAACAGCACAGCCACGTGCTTCACGTCACCTCCTCCCCCTCAGTTGAACGTTGTTTTTGTTGATACGCTCGTCGGCTTCATCGTAACAACATGTCGTCTCGTCGGAAAACAAACCACTCGAATTCAATGTCTCTACGGAAATGCAGCTTGACGTGATCACGTGATCACGTGATCCTAGCAACAGTCGAATCATTCCCATCAACGGTACTCGAATTTCCCACATCACCGATCAGTCGCCATACTCAGAATTCTATTTGCAATTCTTCAAACTATGCAATTAATGATAATAAAGGCGAATCAATAATCACCCTCATAGAATCCTTTAACTGACAGTTCAAAAAAATGAAGCTGTACATGCTTAACTTCGCTCTTTACCATCTCCAAAAAAGTTTTCGCATTTTTGAGCATTTGCATATTCTAGCATAAATGTGTGGAATAATACCGTAAGACCTCGATTAGCTATCGCCTATGAAATTAATAGAAACTCGCGTTGCTTTTGGCAAAATTTAACGCATCCCTTGCAATCATGACTACTGAAAATATCTGAGATGGAATCGCTGGATAAGTCGCATGCGCAATTTTGATTTCATTATTTATCATAAATTTGAAGCGAAATTCGAGTGAATCCCATACTCGTAAATGATTCAATTTTAGTTGTGCGGCGATTTTCTCGTCGACATAATCATCGATTCAAGTTCAGCGATAAAACATGCGCCATAAATAATATTCTATAGAGTTTCTACTTTCGTTGTTGTATACAAGTGGAATGTGCTCTATAATAATATTGCTAATGCTCCTAATGTTTCATATTCCAAGCGCCGCTCAATTCCCCACAATCTTCCCACTATTACCCGTCTCAATACTGAACTTTCTGTTGTTTTCAATGTTCCTGTTGTTGAATCCTTATGCGCGAGACTTTTATCGTTTTCTTGTTCGCTATCATTGTTTCTTCATTGTTTTTGTTTCCCACATATACATTCATATATTTTCCCATATCTAAATGTTCAAATAAAACAACAATTAACATCTCTATGCAACGCATCAAATGAAGCATTGCTCTGATATTACATCGGTGATTTAATTGCAAATTCAATACAACGCTTAGGTTCCCATAATCGATAAAGATTACCAACTAGTATACTTACTCTCAAAGGTCACTTCAGCTGTATAGCGAATGCACAAAAATTCATCATTTTAGTTTCCAAGACTCACGAATTTCAACTAACAAACGGAGAGTAAACCACACATAACATGGATTTAACATCGCTAATACTTATAAAAAGTGCATAAAATCGGAAAAAGAAAGAGAATATTCATAGAAAGAGAATTTTTTATTTTATAACGAAAATATAATCCAAACTTGGCTAAATCTAGTCCTCCAATGAGCGCAGTGAGTTCGAAAATTGAAACATACCTTTGCAAGATTAGTAAGTTATCTAGATGTGACATTATCATCGAAAAGACCTTTCTTTTATTTAAACATATCTTGCTCAGTGATGCCATCCCGCAACTTTTATAGAAGCCTCAAATTCCGAGCAAAACATCCTACCAGTCTAGATAGATTTTCGGAAGTATTGGTAACGGAAGAAATTTTGATCGGGTGACTATCAACAGAAGAACAACTCTACGGCGGTCGGCTAAAATGAATCTAGACTCACTGCATAGTTGCAAGTAACGTAGGGATGGTCTAACAACGAGTATCAATGGCCATCAGCAAGTATCAAAATAAGCGATCACTGACCGAAGTGACGTCGATGGCCACAACTCCGGGTGGCAGCAACCAACACTCTGATTAGTGGTTACCGACAGACACTACTTAGCGCATATTCTGCGCTGCGTTGCATACAATGTTCATTGAATAAATTTTGAAGGACAGACAATGTTGTGTCTATTTTGAATCACATAAGAAAATTTAGAACACATAAGATGGTAGTATAAGGAATGATAACGCCATCAACACAATAATAATGCTGAATTGGCTGAGGATGAGCAATGCGAACACGTCAATAGAATAAGGGAATTGAATTGGTTGCACAGTTTTGGTGAGGACAGCGACAGCAATACAGCTGCTCGTATTCACACCTGTCACCTAATTGTTATGCAAATCCATCATGATGCAGGCAAAACAGTGGCCATCGCATGCACATAAACGCACTCCACTCGTTTGGAAGCAGTCAGCCTTCGAATCGAAATATGTCACATCCCATAAAAATTATATACGCGACAATGATAGATAAATACTCATCCATGCATCTAGAATTTCACACCTAAAATGGTGCAGCAAATAACAAGGTTGTTAAGCTATAAAAACTGGACACATAAACATCTATAAGAAACAGAACAAGTAGAAAAGCGTACCAAAGGAGTTGGCACGGTATGCGCTTTACTATTTCACTCAATTCACCAGCCAGTTCTACAAGTTACCAACTAACTATATATATATATATATATATATATATATATTATATATATAACATTAGGTAATAACTGCAAATTTATTAGTTGCCAAGCTCCAAATCACAATACAAACAGAAAGACAGACACATTCACATGCAAGAACACAATGCTGGAACAACACCTGCTACATGATCAATTTGAAGGCTGTGCAAAGTGGAGTTTGTACTTGTTCAAAAGAATAAATTCGTCCAAAATAACACCGTTCTGGCAACTTGCAACGATCGAACCCTACAGAATGCTTAGGTGTTCGACGTCGAGGGGGCCTCAGTACCAGAAACGAAACATGGCCAACAAATGCATAGATAATATTCAAAAAATGAAATCTGCAACAGCCAAACTCATGCCAAGAGTTAAATATTCAGCAACCATCGATATAAGTACACCAATTTATATCTTCATAAACTTATTGCAGTATATGAATTTACAACAACAAAGGGAAGTGAAAAGCACTATCCTCACACCAATCGCCCAATATACCCATAGAGGGCGAAATCAAAGAATCAAAACTACTTCATCCGTAAACAGCACCTTGTTGAAAAAATACGAAGGGATATGAAAGGAAAAAAGTAAGGATGCTTCCCAATACGCTGCAATCGAGAATATTGTGCAACGTAGGCGCTAATTTCAAACTTCAATTAGCATAGCATAACAATCGCGAAGGACATTTGCGCCAACTAAACGTGCCCAACTTGTCGCTATGCTGATTAATGCCTTGCCTCAGAGATGCTATGGATAATGAACTCTCCAAAAAAAAACATCAAACACGACCATTCCCTACCTCCAAGTTGGATGTAACGACAATTACATCCTTGGCTTAGGTTTATTTTACCTTTTAGCAACGCATCTATTGTTTTAAAATCAATAAACACTTTAAGATCTTTCTCTATGATATTGTGAATAAATACTCTTTGAGGGCTCATCTGTGGTGCGACCCCCCAAGTTGTTCAGTCGCCAGTTAGCTAAACATTTAGTCACGATTCGAACCATGTGGATCACATAGGAATAACTGAGAACAACCTTAAAGCCCACTTCAATCACCTTATTACATCCAACAGTCAAAGTAATGCCTTAACAGCACAACAGCATTCGTGAAACAACCCGCAAAGAATTCACTCACACAACAGTATCTCCTTTGGGATATTTCCTTCGATCAGAAGAGAGGATGGTTGAAGTGAAGAGGGGCGAGGTGGGAAGGAGGGGATAGGAGAAGGGAAGGAGAGATAGAATCATCACGAAGTCGGCAATTTCAGACATATTAGCAATAATCCGAGAAAGGATATAAAATTTCGGCTCACATGTAACAATATCTTAATAAACATTCTAAAAAAAAGTCATATACTAAGAAATATGAGTAAAAGCCTTCATAGGAACAGCTGTGCAAGCAACGTGGCATCATCACAACGCCGCCTCCCAAACAGCAAGCTTTCAATTGAATGAAAGCCGAATGCACGTCAACTTGTCGATAATTTTCTCGCTAGCGATCCACGCTAGCACGTTACATAAGCGAATTTTTTTTTTGGACGTGTGACGAGGCGACCTCCACGAATAGATCTGTTTTGGACGCAAAATGCAACAACAGCGGAAAGTGGGCTCTTTTTTTAGAACGATGGGAAAAGTCCACATGGCATATTATTGAGGATAGAAGCTTGGAAGTGCTAGACAATGAGAGTGATGCTAACATCTCCTTAATAGCAAGGGTGGCGCTAACATCTTCGGTGCTGAGGACAATCTAGTAGCACTTGGGGAAGAACTTAAGATATCAATTGAGCAATGCTCGGCAATATGTAAATTTCAAATTTAATCGAGGTTCAGAAATCTTGGAATTCCCGTTGGAACTTAGAGATTTTTTGTTGAAGCTCAAGATGATCCCAGTAGTATTTATTAAAAGTGTAACAATCGCTACTTCACAACCATTGGAATTTGTGATTTTTTTCCCTCGCTTTGTGGCTGCAATCGGTACTAATTCTTAGGTCGAGATTCTTTAGATTAGTAGTTAACCTTTTCCCTTCTACTTCATTTGTTGAGTGGAATAGTGGGACTGTCGCTAAACTAGCAAGTTCGGGTTGAAACTATGACAATGCGATTTGCGCTCCCCGAATTGCTAAACTCGAGTTTACCAGAAAAAAAAAATTGAAAAATGTAACGTCGAGCGATATATGAATCTGTCTAGTTGCCGAGTGTGCTAAGTTCCCTTATTTTGGATGTTTCCCAACATGCAAAATAATTCGACCCAGTGGGAGTGGGAGTGGGAATGGAGTTGGAATAAGGCGGGGACACGCCGGCAGCTTTAGGTCGCTGATGAAGGGGATGGGCATAACATGTAGAGTTATTACTCAAATTTTCTACCACAAAACGCAGAAGATGTGACAGCGAATATCGAGCATTTCGCTAAACATTCTCGCAACGGTGGCAAATGGACGACTATCAGTTCACTTAACGCTCGTAATGACGAAGCTTTATCGAACGGACGTTTCGTTTTCTAACGGTGTTCGATGAATCGCTCTGACCGATTTCTCATCTATTCGTGTTATAAATAACCCTAACTTACTTCTAAAGTTGCTATTCCATCTTTATTGTTGTGCTATTGTTGTGCTATGGATAACAATTAACACATACATCACCCATTCACGAATTGCTTGCTATGTGTTGCGTCATCATAAACGCAAAGAGAAGCCACAGAATCTCGATATAACGCTAGACAAAGGTATCACACAAGTTCCTACCTGAATAAATGTAACATAAGATGCTCACAATATGTTTTTCTTTTCTCTGTGTTGTGAACCTTTTTTCTATATTCAAGGTACAAGCCAGACTTGCTTGCTTTGTTGTTAACTCTCGTATACCCATTGTAGTTAATTCGCACATCTTTCGTCATCTCAAGTTTCACTCGAGCACAGCCGAATAACGGTCCCAGTTTTATGTTTACTTCTAGCCCGACATGGCCGAAGAGTTGCCCAATTCGCATTCTAACTTCTATTCGAGCACAACCGAATAATAATGACCTCACTGTTATTCTAATTTACTGAAGTTGAGATGAAAGTTTATGCAAATTACATTATTACATAAGATAGTTTCCTCTAAGTAAGTGATCTGAAGCAGTGGCGACCTATCAAATGCTAGAGTCGGCACTATTATTGAGATCCTGAAAAGTTTGCAAACATTGGTGCCATCTTATAGCGTTTTACTAACGCAAACATCCTCAAAATTATAAGCGATCCTTCCGTATCCGTTCTCCAGCATCGAGAACAGTACAGAGGGTAAAGCGTATTGCTTTATCCAGATTCAGCACAGAAATTTTCTTAGAAATTTTGAGAAGTGGAGTAATTGTTGGGAAACATTCAATTCCTCTGTCATCCATTTGCCTAAATTACAGCATTTTAATTACTTACTTCCTTTACTTGAAAGTCCAGTAGCAGCGGTCACCTAGGCCTACGTTAGCTTTGATGTGGTTGAATCCACGCTGAAATTAAACTATGGCAACCCAGCAGTCTTTATGGTCAGGTTGTAAGTGAGCTGCAAAATCTTGCTTGCGGCATTGCATCATTGCCCATATCAACCATTTTAACCTTTGGGAACAGTGGGCTGTTCATTCAATAGAGCTCGAAGTGGCAAACATAAGGCCATAAGAGGGACCTACTTAAAGGATCCACCACCCCTCACCTCGAGCTTATAGGAGTGTTCATTGGCACGAGACTGTTCGAGTACATGTCGCAAGAGCTCTAGACAAATATTCCATCTACAGCCGGTGCGCTATTCCATGCTAAATTCATTGTGACGCCGTGAAGGACGTCCGGTTTATAACGCTGATACTAGTAATCTGGTCAACCTGATGATGAACAACAGTTTATGGTCAATTGGCCTATACCGAGTTCTTTATTCCAGCGAACGGTCGCCAAAATTTTCGAAAAAAGATGACAATTTCAAAACAAGAAACACAGAAAATAAACAGCCTTAAATATGCTGTCGCACTCGATGCAACGAGTGCACTTACAAATCAAGTGAAAAAAAACCGCGACGAGGATGCCGCACACTGGCTACACAAAAATCGAACAATGAACGCAAATGGCTTCTCTGAGATCGTCATGCTTGATGCGGCGGCAACAGCTATTCAGATCAAAGCGAAACGCTAATCGATTCGAGCTTCACTTTCGAAGACGCAGATGAACAACTTTGCTATATACAGCGAGACATGCCTCGCGTTGTTCACCGATCCAACCGTCAACTCATCTTGATAGATCACGTTCCCGCCTCATTTCCCAAAAACTGAGTTAACAAAACGACAGATGGCTGGCTATTTGCAATACGCGGATTAGACAGCTCATCTCCACTGGGTAATGATTGCAGAAATGCGGAGGTAGAATGAAAATACCAATTTACCTGTCCACAGAAAATCGCATAACTCAACTGCTCATTCTACATATCCATAAAGAACTCTCAAATGCATCGCTTCTCCTCATCTAACGAAAAGCTTGACGCCGAGTGCACAACTGCTTCTTTTATCGGCAGTGAAAGCCTAGATCTCAAATGCCTCATTCTCCGCCAGAACAAGTATCTAAGCAACTTCCTTTCGAAAGCACAAAAACAGATCATATCGGATCATTCGATGCATTCTGATAAGAAAAGGAGAGGACATGCTCATTTACTAGTCTATCGTCTAAAGTTGTTGATCTCGAAGTCGTTTCAAACCTCTCTATTGCTGAGTTTATTTAGCGTCCATATTGCTTTGTTTCACGCAGAGTATTGCATGTGAGAATACCTTCGGAGTTGCACTCCACTATTGCACTCTGCGTGATACTTGTCAACTTTTCGTTACTCTAAATACTTGGTAAGCTAGCACTTGCGGGGAAATGATTCACATCATGGAAAACTATATGAAGAAAATTTGAAGCGTTGAACAGAAACATCACCGCAATAGTGTAGTCATATTGTGCGTCAATCTGCCGATGTTATTTCAATTTCTTTTATTGAAATTTTTTTTTTCTTTTTATATCTTTACTGTTTTCGGACTGCATATCAAATGTTGCTATAAAAAGTGGATAGAAAATTTACTATATATTGCAACTTTACGAGCGCTTTCAATATTCGTTCTGATCATTAAAAAAGAACGGAACTTCTTCGACGAAAGTTCCCCAATGAAATTACCAAAAAAAATTTTTCCATCGACCGCCTACTTGGCTAGATATTAATCATTCAATCATCAAAACTTACATCATCTCAGTCTCAACATAATGCAAGGGAGAAAAGTGTTACGCATAACCTTACCGCATTGTTTCCCGCATCTTTCATACGTTCTTAAGAACAGGGGCAAAAAACTGCGTCTACAGCAAGCTAAAAACTTTTATAATTAGGATGTTAAAAGGGCGAAATATATAAGTCAAGTACACGTTACATGTGAGGCAACCTGTCATAAGCTTCATGTCATAAGTATAAGGCGATAAGCTGTTCTCCGATTTTGCAAATAAATAGCTATATAACGGCACGCGGCATGTCCTCATATGGCTGAGCTTTTAAAGACTGCTTATGATATTTAATTTCTGTATCATGTACATACGAAGCCTATCTTAGTACACTTTTGTCTGCCAATAACTCAAGATTTTAGCCTTCTTGAAATATTTTATGTCATATTGGCAATAATGAGGCAGACTTCTATTTTCAATACGAAAAAAACAAACGCTGATCTTTGAAACCGATATGAAATATCAAAAAAATACTCGTTTTCGTAATCAATGTGCAGATAAAATCGCATATAGCGATATTAAAGACACGCTTAATCAACGCCCACAACAGTTTATTAGGATGCCGCCTTTATTCCATTATGTTTTAATTTCCATTCCACTTTTCTCATCAAAGACCCCAATAGAGAGATAAAGAAACGAAATTCAAGGGTTGCAGAACTGGGAGACTATAGCGCAGTTCCAATGTAGAATTTAACTGAATGTATATACAACGTCATTGGGCATATGGGGCTGTAGCTCTTTTGCTAAGCTAAACAAGGATGCGGCATATATATTGGGCTAATTTCTCTTAAAAATGCGAACAAGCCGATTTGCGAACATGCTGACAACACTTAAAAGCTTGCCTTGCGTATTAGGGAACGAAAGTGTATCCCATACAAGACGATGAAATGCATTCGTGTGCGCATTCCGGAGACGACTAGCGCAACATATCCGGATTTTTTCAATTTCCGCACATCCCAGGAAAATCCTTCGAAGAATATACTGGATAGATAAATGCCAAGGTCATCAGGAATGAGGAAAATTCGCTTCTTTTTTGTCGTTTAAATATAAAGATGCTAACAAAAGGGTTGAAAAAACCAGATAACACGGAGAGATTAAAGTGCCATAAGGTGGATATGCCTATTTTAGCAAACAACATCAGCACTCCTATCATCCGCCTTTGGCTTTACGAAAACATTAAACCTCAGCGGTGAGTCACTTGACTGAAAATACTTGCAACATGACGATTCCGAAAAAAGCTACGCAATAATGACGCATCAATCCCTTAACTGTTTGCTCTTGAACAACGTGAGAGTGAAGCAAAAACTTGCAAGCCAGGTCAACATGTAGCTGAGTTCCTATTACTCTACACAGAAACAGGTTCGAGCTGCAAATGGACACACTTTTCGATCAAATACTTATGAGGCGAACGCAGATGTGCTCAGCAATAACAACCAATATATATAGGGGGGAGGGATGCTCACGCACCTTCTTTGGGTGTACTTTGGGCAGTTTGGGTACTCGCTGCAGGTTTTTCGTCCTTCGGCTTGTTCCAAGACTCAAGACCCTTCGGTAAAGAGGTATCCTCGTCAAGGGCGCCAGTCCCAGCAACAAACTCCTCGTACGTATGCTTCTCGGCGAATGGACGAGGCCCCAACAGTTCAATCATATCCTCGCGCGCCAATATTTCCTTTTCCAATAATCGTTGCGCCACCTTAAGAAAGACGGCGATGAAGAAATCAACCTGTCCAGATCGCAGCAGGGAAAAGTGCCCACAAGTTTATAAAAAAGTACACACAGAAACACTAATTTAATAATACAAACTTCATCGATTAGCTCAGTTGGTTCATTGCAATATTGAAACAATGAAGACCCCTACGCCCACATAATTAATTTTTGTGATAAGAAACGAATGTACCTTTTCAATATCGGGCTGCTTTGATAAGAGAAGTTCCCGTGTCCTTGTCAACGCGGTATTTACCAGTTCTCGAACCTATATGAAGTGCAAATTAAGCAATAAATAATTTCAAAAAAAAAAGCCAGCATATAAGCTAATTACAGGCAGATCAATCATTTCCAGACGCTGCATTTAGAAGCAATTCTACTCTTCGGTACCGCACCACCCTAAGAGGCAAACTTACTCCACAATAATGTCTTTACTTTTTTAATGGCCCATTACGTCACAATATGCTGTACCTTAGCTCCAAAGAACTGCTAGCACTGATAGAAAGAACTCCTCATCAAACTGTACGAAGAAAGAAAGAACACCTCTTGGTCGATAAGCTGAGCAGTGGCTTCTGAATAGGGTTTGTCGAACGACATCTCACCGGGTCCTGCTGTCTGGAACGACAGCGGTCCAACCTTTCGGCTCATTCCGAACTTCACTACCTGCAACCACTGTTGTATAAAATGCAGTCTAGCTCCCATCATCACATATGTAGGTGCCATTAACTCCTAGTTTCTCATTATGCGTTTCAATGTCCACTCCCAAAGTTTATCGGCGCACGCATCTCATGTTCCGTTATCTATCTAATACTTAGTGCCTAATACTGCCTACTTTCTTCTTGCTTCTTTAACCGTAATAACCACAACCAAAGTGTGATCTCAGAAAAACTTTGGTGGCAACTCAGGCTGCTCCAACCTCAAGCACTGATTGAGTGAGCACTTTTCGATATCACAGCGAGTTTTTCCTTGAAAGATAAGGTTGGAAATCTGCCAGATTTTGGCAAACGTAACCTCGTTGGTCGAAAAACAGGAAGATGTGTGTACGGGGGACATAAAGGAAAGCTCACTTATAAGAAAGCACTCTGGACAACTAGCCTGTGCGTACGCCATTTGCGTTATCTTCAGGAGGTCATCCTGTGCACCGGTGGTTATGCGACCGAAGAATATCTCCTCGGAAACACGTCCACCTAACGTCATACACATCCGATCCATTAGCTGTTCTTTCGAGTACAGATATTGCTCCTTTGGCAGATACTGTGCATAACCCAGTCCTTTGCCACGAGGGATTATAGAAACCTGCAATAAGTCAACAATAATAACAGAGGTAAATATGCAGTTCATCTAAAAAACGGAATAGTTCAATAAACAAATCAGTGCCGACAGCAGCACTAAATACCCTATCGGATAGTAACAGAAGTTTAACTACTTCGATGGAACTAAAAAATTTGTAATGGAAAATGATTGCTCGCAACAAACTGATCGGGGCCAAAAATAACCAAGAACAACATTTGCTACGCAGCTCGTTCCTTTATTAGAAGGTTTATTGTCACAAGGAAAAGACGGAACCTTTAGAAGAGGATCGGCATACTCGAGGAACCATCCAGCAACTGCGTGCCCTGCCTCGTGATAAGCAACCGTTTTCTTCTCATCCGGCTGCAGCACCTGACTCTTTTTTTCCATACCGGCCACAACTCGCTCGATCGCCTGAACTAATCTATTCTTTTATATCCACGCTTTTATCGATGCTCAACTAACAACACAACAGGTTAACGAAGGGGATGTGGAAAACAAACAGCGACACCCAAAACATCCCATAGGTTGCAAACCAAAAAACAACAACTTGATAAAAACAAACGACACACGTTGGCAACGACCAGCAGAGACCCATACAACAGCCTTTTCATCCACTAAATTTTTCTTGGCAATCACGGTTTCTTCAAAAGCGCCGTTCTGCCCAAACTTCAAATCTCAGATCTATACTACGCGAAAATGCTCTCTCCTTAGTCCCCCCCCCCCCCCCCTCACTCCTCTCTTCTCCAGGTTCTTTGGGAAAGAAAATTCTAAAGAATCCAGTCACAAAATAAATGAAATCGTATATGGGCGACCTGTCGCTGATTACTTCGAAAGTAATGAGGCAGAAGAAGGGATTGCTGGAAGAAGGGGGATTTAAAGGCTTCATTCGAAAACTAAAGAAGAGATGAGATATAAAACAAACGGCAAAAATAAAATCCTCATTATTAGCACCAAAATGGAGTGCGAAGGTATTGACAAATTGAGTGAAACAATGAATAAAAGTAGCTAAAAATTTCTCAATGCGTGGGGACTCCCACACTGAAAAAAAAAAAAACATTTTCCTGATAATGCAGGAGAAACTTGTTCGAAATTAGAAGCACGGAATAGAAGCATATGATAATGACAACTTCCAACATCGAAAATCGATGTGAGGAATCACATATCAAGGTAAAGGCACACCTGCTCGAAGTTCTTAAGCGTAATTTCTTCGCCAGCATCACGCGCCGCTACAAGAGCCGCTTCGTTGCAAACGTTCGCAATATCGGCACCTACAACGTTACGAGGAATTTAGACTTCAGTTACAACTGCACTTCGCTAGCTCAACAAAAATTAGCCCCACCCATCAAAAAGCTTAACAACTACCAATCAGACTGCCCTTTAATTGCCCATTAAAAAATCGTTTAATGAAGTGTTTCTGTGAAGAATGCCTCACTGTACAATTTCCTTCTAATAACAAAGAAGCTACCGAACTCGCAAGAGAAAGCACCAGAAATTACATAAAAGCCAGCAACTAAGCACCACTTACAATAACATAGAACACGAACTTTTTTATATCAGAGAAGTAGCAACTCCATCGAGTTATGCCATCCCCCTTTCACAGAAACACACCATCAAATACGTTAACCTCGAATACGATGCTCTCAATTGACGTGCCACAAAGCACAAACCATATTCTTCGCATCAAACCCCATCGCTAAGAGTACGATGAAATACAAGAAAAAATCAAGTAACCATATCTATATAATGTACACATTATTATCCGCTACACCACTGATGCTTTAATGAATCGAAAAACCGACGATGAACGTTTCAAAGTAAACACTCTATAGGAATGCTTAAAATAAACCTGAAAAGCCAGGTGTTAAGGCGGCTAGTTTCCTTGAAAGTTCCATTTTGTTGAGACTTGTCTTCAATGGATTTAAATGCACTCGAAAAATCGATGCCCTTAAAATATTTACGATAACAAACGCTAACAATCTACAAACATCAAAACACCTATGTTTCAAATCTCTACTCTTGACCACGTCTATCATTGTCCAACATATCGGGTAAAGTTTTTCTCAGCAAGCATAATCTCATAGAAACCTGTTTTAGTGCTAAGCTGGTAGAATAGAAGGAAGATGAATAACTCGCAGATATATTCATGCTTTCAACAGCATCGAGTACCATAAGATAGAAAGTATTCACTAGTTTATGGGCGTTTATACCTATCACTTAGCCGTCCAAGTCCAAAAATCAGTAAAGTGGCACATGACTATGAAACAGCAACTTCTCGAATTGCTACTCATGAGACAAAGTTAGCAGTCCCTCACTGAATCCGTCTGCGATCGGCTCCTAACCTATATTGAGCGAACTAGACGCTTAATGCTATCGAAACATAAAAGAGGTTTACAGGTTTAAACCTCTTTTATGTTTAAACCTATGCATACTTACAGGTTTAAACTGCCGTCATGTGTATCGGACAGGAATCGGGTGCTCAAGACGAAATAACGCAACAACAGAGAAATGTAGAGATTGGCGAGCTTAAAAAAGCAGTAATATAACCAACGCGTCAAAGGCGCTTATCAAAAGAAGCAAGATCGACGGACGAAAAATAATGTAAGGAGGTATAGGAAGGACGAGTGACTGCTTCTGATTATGAAGGTGTTCACCTATGAGTCTCGCATAGGGGTTTACTAGAAAAACACAATGATCCGTTGTGAAAACTGCCTAAGCATTCTGCTACAGGTCTTCCCTTGTTTGCCGCAGTATTTGCTCTGTCTTCTGTATGTCCATACCTGTTCTTTTCCTATGCTTTCATGCCTTTTCTTCTCCTATATTAGAAGAGGTGCTCCACCGAGGCGGTTCGCCTCCCCTCGTAGTTCAAAATTAATTTAAAGGTCTATTGCCTTCATAAAAAGAATTTTCCGTATTCACTGTTCTAATTCGATCAGCGAATGGGTGAAGAGCTTACTTAGGCCTGATTTGGGTTGCCAACAAATTCATTCCCTCCCCCCTCCCCCAGTTTAGAGAATTAAATCCTAATTCTTTTACGTTCCCTTAAACAACTCTGCAGATCACATTCCAAGACTGAAAACTTCAATTAACAAGTAAAAAATGAGTAGTGTGGCAGATGCAAGAGAAGAGCTAAAGTTAGTGCATAAAAAGAGCCAAAATTTATACTCCGCCTACAGTCCCCTTCGAGATGCATCCACTTCTGCGCTTTCTATCATCACACAGTCAATTCAAGCAAATCGGATGGAACAGCAAAACGGACGATACAAAACATTGCAATACATTCTCAATGAAGTGAAGAGTGAAACGATAACAAACGTAAGCACAAACCTTCCCTTAATATCAGGTACGGGAACATAAATTTGACGATCGAAACGACCGGGTCGAAGTAATGCTGGATCCAGTATATCGACCCTATTCGTCGCGGCAATAACGATCACCGACGATTCGTCGGTTGTGAAGCCTCAAATTGATGCGTAAATGCAGCAACGCAAAAAAAAAAAACATTTAAGTTTTAGCTACCTATTGATGGAACGCAATTTTTTATACCGTATTTTACCTCTCTCAAATGAGCATTGAAAAATCAGCATAAAATATTATTCAAAGTAATCTAATTCTTTCATGTACCCAATAAAATAAACTTTAAAAAAAAACACAATTTTCTAAGGTGTGGTACTTAAGGGAAACTGAAAGAGATAGAAGAAGCAAATGACTGCTTAGAGGTATAGTATATCGTAAACTGGGAACTTTCACAAGCAAAGCAACATAATGGGTTAATCAATTTGCCTTTCACCGTGATATCATCACGAATGAGTTATCCCTCACCGGAGACCTTTAACAACAATGGGACATTAGAATGAAGTAGACCAACTCACCATCCATTTCAACAAGCAATTGGTTCAGTGTGTTCTCCTGCTCCGAGTGACCGCCCATGCCGCCCTTTGCACCTCTTTTGCGACCAACGGCATCGATCTCGTCTGCATTCAACATTTTATCGATCTATGATAACAATGACAACAAAAATGTTTCTCTTCTTCGTCACAACGAAAATTCAATTATCAGTTTTCCGGATATTAAAAATATTAATTAAAATGGTTAGTGGATAAACAAGGAAAACGGCAAAAATTATAACTTTTTCAAAGGAACATTTAGAGCATTCATAGCAGACAATTAGCAAAAGAATAAATAAACGCAATTAACAGTGACTGAGCAAGATTAAGCCAAAAATTGAGCACCTCAAGTGGGCTGCATTTGCATTCAACACCAACCAATTCCGCTTGGATTAGTTCTATACAATGAGTAACGCATTATAATACTAAGTCGTCAATGAACCCATCGTTAAAACAGCAGCACAACAACGAACAAAATTGCCACATCGTTTTTAGGGACGAAATAAACAAAGTTACTGGCTTCGTTACTTGAAGTCGCTTACTTCACAACAAGATCTAAGGAAGGAAGGAAGGAAGGGATCCTCCACGAATCCCCACAAACCATCTTAATGTGATTCAAAAATTTCGGCAAAAAATAAGTGCTCGTGAAACTACAAGCCCTTATATCCTTGACCGACGCTCTCGACCGTCTACTCCACAGTGCAATCATTGAAGACATTAAGGATGACGGTGAAGTTGAAATCTACTGGAGAACGTGAAGCGCTTGAAATTTATCGAAACACCTACCGATAAAGAGAATACACGGCGAATTCTTGCGTGCCATTGCGAACATATCCCTTACACGTGCTGGTCCAACGCCAACGAACATTTCCAAAAATTCGGAACCACTCACTGTTATGAAAGGCACGTTTGCTTCGCCTGCCGTAGCTTTTGCCAACAATGTTTTGCCCGTTCCTGGTGGACCCGTCAATATCGCGCCCTAATAAAGCGAATCACAACATCATTTAGATGTGCATTTCGCATCTTTTAGATCATTTATTTTCAATTCCCACAACATTCCCCCCTTCCCCTCCCCCCCCCCCACCCTCGAACACCAAAACGGCGAATGGTCAGCGAACAATCCAAACCTCAAGCCGACAAAATGTGTGGATTACCGACAAAATAACAACCTACTTCGTCATGGCGACTACTCTTGCAAACATTGCTATGCAAAAGTGCCGAGAAGCAAAGAAATATCGCAAATTCAGAAGTAAAAACCTCGATATATCAAGGGATGAGCTTTCGAATCCCTACATTGCTCCTCACAGCTGCATGCAATCTCAAGCTAGATCAAACTGGAATCACGCTTCTTACCATCCGTCTCCACCTACTCTCCCATATAATCTCCCATCTGATGATTCCTCGAAACATGAAGGTTATCTTGATTCTCAAGGCGACTCTTTCTTACTCGATACATCACCTAAAGGCTTGAAAGATGTGAGATAATAAACAGGAAAGAAAAACGGATGAAAGCAATATTCATTCGATGGCAAACAAAAGTAGCCGCACAAACCTTGGGTATCTTAGCGCCGAGGTTCTTGTATTGCTGTGGATTTTTGAGGAAATTCACGAATTCCATGATTTCAATTTTGGCTTCTTCACAACCTGCGACATCCTTGAACGCAACTTTAATGTCGTCCTTATTGATTAACCGAGCCGTACTTTGCCCAAATCCACCAAACATGCCGCTTAATCCACCAGCACCTCCACGACCAGCCGCACCTTCAAACACTCTTTGTTTGGCTTAAATTTTCATAATGACTCATTAGCAGAAGGTAAACAAGACAGCTAAGTGGTAAAATCATTAGATGGGTCTTTATCACTAACTGAACACTATAAGCGCAATCAAGGATGTCTCGAATCATTCGAAATCAACGACGAACAATTTATTGTACGACGATAAACTAATATTAGATTATTATATATGATAGCAAATTTCGCACTACGCTTACATTTTCTTTAATGAAGCAACTTATTTCCGTAAACAAATCATTGAATGCAATCCTTCTCTTTGAAATATTTTCACGAAATTCAGCGGCACTGAGTTTCCTCCTCTCTCCTTCACGAGTGGTTTTTTGCATACCGATTTAAAATGATTTATGAAGCTCAAGATCGAATAAGTAAGAGAACAATAAATAAATCAATGGACATAAGTGAAATAAAAGGAATATAGGTGGTCACTTAAAAACAATCAACGTACCAGAAGCACCCCCTCCACGAAACATCATGCGAAAGATCCAGTAGGCAAACAGTAATGGCACTGCTGTGCTTATTATCGTCGGTAGTTCTCTTTTGCTAAAAGTATACATCACATCAGTAATGCTTTCGAACTGATTGCTGCTTTTTGTCTACAGATTGATGAGGCACATAAGGATAGCACAGTCTGGATCAAAGCTCAGCGACCCCACTTCCTGGAACAGAGCTTAAGGATAGCACACTCTGGATCAGAGCTCAAGGCCCTTACATTTCGGATCGAAGCCTAAGGATCGCACACTCTGGATTAAAACTTTTTCGAGCTCTGAAAGATTTGGCCACAATTCATCAATATTATGTCCTAAGCTACATTCCAATTTGAGCAGACGTTTGTGAATACAAGCCGCGAATAAAGCACTTAAGCCATACTATTCAAGAAATCAGTATTCACATCCTGTTCTAGATGGCATCACCTGCAATTTGTGAATGTCAACGATATGCCACAAACAATATCATAATACTGGAAGTTGAGATGCACACATACTGCAACAATATGAGTATACAAAAGGAAATCAAGGATACTTCTGCTCCTTTATTATAAAACAAAACAAAAAGCAAACTTACAGATCAAACTCAGATTTATATAGAACAGGAATCTGTTTGTCGGCGTCGATGCCCAAGTGGTGCTGCGCAGCTGCCAGAGACCGCTCGAAACTATCTACACTACCAATGTTGAAATAATGTGTCACCTAAAATGCAAGTTCCTCACTTCAAACATATTTCGTTATCATGGAAGTAAAAGAAACACTGGATTTAAGTGGTTCCACGTGATCATAGTCTCTGAATGATCGAAAAGTAAGAGCACTAGGCCAGATAAGGGAATTAGAGGGATTCAGATAAAATTAGGCTGCATCCAGATAAATTTGTACTGTCTGCATAGAAAAAATCGGCCTAATTAATACCCAACAACAACAGTTGAGCGATAAAGTAATAAGGCAAGATTCCGTCATCTCTTTATGAAACGCTAGCTTTGGAGTGTTACTGGCAAGGAAACAAAGGGAATTAATAAATACGAGGGGGATGCATCACACTGCATAGATGCGAATGATAGTCTACGATGAAAGGGGTGAATGTAAGAAACGACTTACACCGGTGCTGCTGCCAGATGTCGGCACAACGCGAACCCAACGTTTATCGACTACTTCGAGCCGCTCCACCTGCAATCAATCTCTAAATTCAGTCACTTGAGTAGGCAAAAAGCTTTCTTATGAGTTGCTTTTTTCAACGTTTCGTTATGTCACCGAAAATACAACCGATCAACGAGTTCTATGCATCTATAGAATGTATAACGCAATAATGAACAAAATGCGTTCTTAGATGAGCCAAATTTGCCACTTAAAGACTCCACCGCTTAAACCTTCTCGTTTGGGGAGGAGTTGTGTATCTAGACAGCTCACATTACTCCCTTTATCAAAACCGATTTACTAAACTACGAGAAAAACAAAGCAGTAAATGTAAAAAAATGACAGTACTGCATAAAGTTGCTCATATTAGTGATATTATATCGAAATTTTGTGTTATCAAGCCTTATTCTAAGGAAAACAGCCCTCTATGTATTCTACTTTGATGATTGAAGAGGGGGCTGAGAGCTCATGACTCTCTCCGAGACAGCGATGGAGGTGGACAAGGTAGAGACGCCAGCCTCGATACAGTAAGTAAATTTAACAGTTAAACCTACAATGCCTTTCTCCAAGAAATCCGAGAAGAATTCTTTCCATGATATCTCTTTGTAGGAAGAATAATCGAGCAGCATGTACACCCCCAGCATCGCAGCCAAGCTTATTGCTATCTGCTGCCAGTTCGCAGGTCTGTAATGCAAAACACACCACATCATTCAAAAAAATTTCATCTAAGCCACCTTTCAGTTACGTCTTAGAAGTTGCGAAATCATCAGTTTTGGTTTCCATACGCTAAGGAAAGGGGGATAAAGGGGAAGCAGGGGACAGGGAGGGGAAGACGTTCACGACTCGATGGCAAAAACATCAAATCTCAAATGATGCAAAGGCGAACGCCGAAATCAGCGTCAATGGAGCAAATAAGCTCCCACAAAATAAGGATGATTATAGCGCATCTCTCTACTGTCCCCTTAGAAAAAGAACGAAAATTTTCACAACAACAGAAAAAGAAAATACGAACAAATTGAAGGGACCGCCAGATCCTCCACCTCCTCCTCCGCCAGGATTCAGCTTTTTACCTTTATCGTTACCTGCAAATAAGGACCTTTCAACAAAGACAATGCTAGCCAGATTGCAAGTGGAGGATTATAAAACGCGGAAGAGGCAATATAGATGAAAAAGCAAATGGAAAGTCAGAAGACGGAAGCAGACATGATGCGCACTTTTACATTCGTTTCATTTGGCCGACCGGTTTTTGAGTTATCAACAAAAAATGAAACATGCGGAAGAATGCATTATTGTTATAATAAAATAAATTGAGAAATATTCTTGATCCGACCCCTCGTATGGATCTGACACATAAGATTCGTTTCCTGGTAAAATGAACAATGCGAAATGCAAATTTCTTGAATCTTTAGATATCTATAGCATCTCCGAATGCAAATTGTCAGCGAAAGGACGAGGGTGGCAGGGGCGAGAGGAATGGTGGTTCCCATGTGAAATGTGGTATACAAGATCACCCAATGGCGGCATAACACCACTCATCTTTCGAAATTTCAGCTTCTCTGGCCTCCAGTTGAAACCACCTGGCAGACAAACAGACAGATAGACACAAACGTGCCGCTGCAACAATGCAATTTTAAGAAAAAAAGAACTGCAAAAGTGCACAAGAAGAGATTATCCTAAAATTCAGTTGATAAATACTGAAGGTGGTAGTATGGGGGATGGCGATGAGAAAAACGGACCTTCTGTAAGAAGGATGTTTAGTTGCCGGAAATGTATGAGCATGGAACACCTAAATAGCATACCTTCATTGCTCGCCGGTGCATCATCCTTCTTTTTGCTCGGTGTATCTTCGAAAAACTTTCTGAATCCTTTTGCTCCATCACTTGCGTATAGAGTGTGCAATCTTTGCAATGCATATTGCAATTTCTCATGCAATGTGCAATCACGTTGTAGAAAATTCGCCAATTCATAAGGCGTCAACACACTCTCCTGAATTAAAAACTTCAGTTGAAAACGAGTTAAATACACGACGATACAGCAGTTGCGTTCCTAATGTTAATGTTGAATGGCATATACTGTTACCACTAGAATGGGCTTGAATTCTATGCTGCACATACTTCTACCAATATCTAGTTTCCACTTGTACCCTCGTTCACATCGATGGTTTTATTGGAGACAGCTGTAGTTGGTCTAGACGATTTGGTGAACAAGGGCGACTGCAGCCATTCGTCTGCCATCTGCTAACGCCAGTATCCAAGATGCGAACCAACGATAACAATATTAGTAAACCACAACTGCATTAAAATACGCATATACAGCTTGACGTGACGGTGATGTTTTAATACAACAATATAACACAACAGAAACAATCGCATTTTCCAACTCCTTGGAAAACGTTCTACTCGATGAGGTGAATTTCTCTCTTTTGATCTCGTCTTCCTCCCTCTGTCCCCTCCCTCCCCCCTCCCCCCTCCCCAACTCCTCCGCGAGGAGATTTTTCTGATATGGAAGTCTGTCCAGCCTCCCACGAAAAGCAATTGAAAGATGACTCTACCTGACTAGGTGAAGAATGCGTGAATGATTCACTGCTCAAAACAAGGCATCTGCGTCTTTGTAGTGCTCGAGACAGACAACAGAACGCTTTCCGCGCAACGTGTCGTTCCACGTGAAGCATCTGAAAACATTCTTCTAATAGAATGAAGCTTGAAACTACGACCTATCTCGAATGTGCAATAAATGCACAGCAACAGCTCGAACGGTGAAGCAAGTATAACTTTCTATATAACGAAGCACGAGTACACATGGCCTGAGTACATTATTTTAAAAGCAACAACCCCACAAAACAACGCCCTATACCGCGTTCAGCAACCTTTAACAAAGCATCTGACATGCACGTATTCAACCGCGAGAAACTCAACCGGAAGTGGCCATTTTCCCCCAGGCGTTTATGGAAACCATTGCTGAATGACATTTCCGCCATGGCGGAAGGCACGAAATATTTCCACTTCGGGCGCCTCCGCCAGCATCGGTACCCACGTTGGTATGAGTAAGCCGACGATGTTTCAGCCAATGAAGCCTCCCTGCTGGTCGCATTCACCAATGACAGTCCCATTATTCGTCTATTTATCAACGGTAAACATCTTCGAAAGCAGTGAACAACAATATCCCAGAAGTTCGTGGACACATGCGCCACATCGTTGTGAATTCCTAGTGCCCTTAGAGGTGCCCTCAAATCCTCGTTGATCAAAAGTAAGCCCGTTAATGCACACAAAATGAGCACTTATGTATGGAATCGTTGATATGTGACTTTTTAGGACCAGCTGGTTTTACTAAAGGGATTATATGTTAATCATTGTCTGAGAGGCATCATTGCTCTCTTATAAATCCAACAACTGCCCTATAACAGCCTCGTTACAACAGCTGTAACATTTTACTACTCAAATAAGTTAAGAACACACATTATTCGCCCATCACCTACCGGGCGTTCAACAATTGAAAAATTCCCTATTCATTTAATTACTCTAAAAGCTAACACTTCGCACGATCGTATTTCTTCTTTTAATATGATAACAACTAAATCAATCCTAATTGAAATAAGCCACCACCTATCCAAGAAAGAAACAAGGAACAATGTCCACAGCGGAAATGTCCAATAGCAAAACTGCTTGGTCACTTCTGCCATATCGGAAGCGCCCTATGGCTGAAATGAAGCTATGTTATCTGGAATGGTTAAGCAGCGTAGCAGATCGAATGCGGAGGTTTTTCCACAAATATGAAAGATCTCAATCATGATGGCTTTAAACGAGCGCTGGACAGGATGAACCGTGCTATTTTCAACAAATCATAAAGCATGCGGAGCAATGCCTGCACATTCAAAACTTATCCAGCTTGTCGCATAAACCTTTCGCTAATGTGAATAGATGGACGTGAAATGAAAGTCCAATCGATGTCAAATGCACCTCTAAAAGCTTGTAGGTCCTGCCGAAAGTTGATGAATCGACGTAAAAAATGGTATGGAAAATGGATCTCATCGAATACATCATAAATATAGCTCTAGTTTTAGTGACTCCGGAGTTGAAATAAGCAGGGAGACCGACAAACACACTCAGTGCAAATACATCACGCTGACATTATGTGTTTAATGAAAAAAACAAAAACAAAAAAAAAAGATAAATGTGCATGAATAGCGAACGAAATGCAAAACCTCAATGCTACAAAGAATGTATGAAAATTCTGCTTGAATCCCTCCTGCCCATTGGTGCAACCAACCCGGGAAGGTTGAAGGAGGAAGGAAGTATGGATTTCTTGCCCATAATCTTCACTTGGTTGTGCAGTATTACTTTTAAAGTAAACTCAAATCAAAAGGGTATAGGTGAGTTAATGTTATTGGAAATGCGATAGCAACATCTTACATGAGAATACGACGGTTTGACGCTAAATAGTTGATGAGTTCATCACGATTACAGAGGGGATGGCGATGAGGGATTAGGGTTGCGAAGGCTTTTAGAATTTCTATACTATGAGCAACGAACGAAACGTTTCGGAATCACCACTACTATATTAGAAATACTATTCAGGATGGAATATCCATATATTAGAACGATTGGAATCAAAAAGGCGCATTTCGTATTTTACAGATTCGCTAAAGGAAAAGTTCGATCTTGGTTGCTAATGCACCGTTTCAATTTTTTACCGTTGAAGACCGTCATGAGTTTCTGTAGCAGCTAGAAGTTGGAGTACTAGAATGAACAAAATACGCTGCACGGGGAGGGGGGGGGGGGGGGGGGTTT
>QEWY01001664.1:803304-852719 GCA_006503575.1 Baylisascaris schroederi | reverse complement strand
GGAGGGGGTGTTTCTCGTTAACGTTACGGATACTTTGTGATACCGTAGAATAGGAGTTGCATATGACAAAGCTTAAACTTAGGTTTAGTGTACGATTATGTGCTGATAGGTTAAGCTCGGTAATGGTTGGCTTGAAGTTGGCTATCTGACCTCGAGTTGCTCTAAATAATTTTCATGTGGCAATAAGGTGAATTCAGACCTAGTTCCATAATTTAGGTTTGGAGGGGTGGGTTTATTCAATTGAGATTTGTTAAATAGGATCCGAACTACTTGAAACGTTTTCGACTGAAATATTCCTGTCAAAATTTGTCGTTTTATTTAGGTGTTACTCTTTTTCTTTCGCACTGAATTATGGGTTTTTCTTTTTTTCTTTTTAGAGGGAATGTCATTGTTATATTGATTTTTTGCAGTTTTTGCTTTCTTAGCTGTGACGTTTCCTTCGAAAAATATTCGAAAAAACTATCTTTTTATTGAACATCCTTGGACGAACCACATCTTCAAATTGATTATATCGAAAAAAAAATAAAAAACCATGCTCAAATGGGGTGGTCGGCAAGAGATTCCATAAAAGAGACACAAAAAATCCCCTCCGGGAAGGTGGGAAGGGAACCAAAGATGGGAAATAAACATAGAGTAGGTGTAGATGAGGACAGATTGAGCACTCTAAATCTATGTTATTATCGAACCGGAACAGACTACGTTGGTGCTGCAACGTTGAAATAAGTGCAAAACCAGTAACAATTGTTCAGAAAGTGCTTAAATTTTAGGTCGATGCACTTACTTTCACTACTCGGATAATGTCTAGCTATCTTATAAGAAACACGCAACATTCTCCCACACATTATCGCTTCGGTGATCCGCCGATGACGAACGGTGAGTTGTGTTTCCTTGTGTAGGGTAATTAGTTTCCTGTCTAAAACATCACATAGACTTTATCTACTCTTACCCTGCTGCTTTACCAAGTTAAAATACTTTATATAAGCAAATGAATAAGCCGTATTGTAGCGGCGCCGTTTGGAAATATGTCGGGTGGGCCAGAATCTACATGGAACTCAAACGCTTTTCGAGACTATCCTGGTTCCTCTCTCTCTTTTGGTAACTCTTCGGGAATTCCTTCGACATCCGCTTCGGACACATACGATTATTCGACCACCGTCAGCAAACCACAGGACCCGGTCGCTAGCGTCTTCATCGGACTTGCAGAGTAAGCTGCTTACTATGCCTTTTTATAGTACTAAAAGAGGCTACTTATAGATTAGTTCATGGTACTTATTTGTCACCCTATACGTTATAGAAAAGCAGAGGCCAAGGGGGAGAAAACGGGAGGTGAGGGAGGGGTAGTTGAAAGAAATAATCCGACGGAAGATCGAAAAGGCATAGCTAAATGAAGGAACATAAAAAAGATATTAGTGGAACATGCCATATTTTCAAGTGAGGAATCCACGTTTTCAGTGGACAGACATCATACACATTCAGGCGTAAGCCCGATACGGCGATACCTCGTTTCTTAGTGGCAGATATGTTCTGTATGATTTGCGTCTCCGATAGGCAGTATTATCAATACGGTTGTGTTCATCTGAAATAACCCTGCTCAACTTTGTTTTTATGCATTCTTCTATCCGATAGAGGGGAAAAGTTATTCTATTCGAAGTGATGATCACATCTCTATTACCTTTAGTTTTTGCAATGATACATCGATGAATAGATATTTGCAAAGAGTTGAGTTTTTGCCTCGATTGGTGAACTAATTAAAAATGCTATTAAATTGAGTGTGGCAACAAAGATGCTCATAACGCATCCATGCACTGTACTACGTCGTCAATGTCAAGTACATCAATTCGCACGATGCCTTCATCTGACACCGCTAACGTTGGCTCCAGTCGTCTGCAACGTTATTACTGGCGAGGTAAAAATTTGCATTTAAATAAACTTTATCTCATTTTGAAAGCACATTTTTTGCATTTTTTTAGCAGCATGACATTAACGATCATTAAAAAGCTGCAAAATATTCGATTATGGGTGGAAGGGTGAGGTGAAAGAATAAAATTAAGTGGGAGAGCATTTTTAAAAAAGTTGAGTAATGTTACGTAGAAGTCACAAATAAATATCCGAAAATTTGTCAGCAGCATAGCTTATGTTGGTCATTCACCTATTACATTACCACTTGCTGACATTTTGTTGAAGAGGTTAAATGTTTGTCGTATCATCTTTGCACCTTCTAGATTACTTTCTTCTGCACTCTGAAGTACGGATTACAGGGTGTGATGACAATGTGGAAGGGTGCTATAGGATGTGGTGTACTATGGGCGATGTCGGCTGCCACAGAAATCCTCATCGCCGACATTTTCGGATTACCAAGGTGCGTGGTCATCTTATTTTTTATACTTTTGAGTGATCTTGTAAGTGTGTTGCCCTGAATACGGCCCATAATCAGTTATCTGATTCCAAAGTGGGCATTAGCACCCCTTCATTTTTCAATATTTTAGCTTGCGGTCGTAATGAATCCCTGGATGGTCACTAAATGACCACAGTTAGTAGATGGCCACTTCGTACTTCTTCAGTCACTGCAAAACATTTCCCTTTTCGTTACTCTGTTTCAGGACGGTAGTACAGTATGGAAGCACCGAAAAATTTTGGAGACATGTCGCTCTCAAAGCGTAAGTTGGGTTTTTTTTGTGCTGAACGCGCTAGTTTTTATATTTCTTTCGATCACCGTATCATTTTCTGCCCTTTAAAACTTTATCATATAAAAGAATTTTGTTGCATAAAAGAGGTTATGCAAATCTGATTCTATGATTTTGGAGGGGACTCTGTTAATGTAATACTCGGTTTTAGATAGATAGAAGTTAAGTTTGATTTGATTAAAACTCTTTGAAGCAGTTAGTAATTATTGCTTTAAAACTCGCTCTTCAGAATAATTGGCATCTTTTATTTTTGGTTGAAAAGGATTGAAGTTAGAGTTTAGGGCATAAAAAACTCGTGCGTGAGAAACCGTTTTCCTTAATTTTTGTTTCTTTTATATTTGTGGTACATAGTGAATTTATTTGCACCAATTTAAATTCCTTTATTTAGGAACGAAGTTTATATATTGAAGAGTCGTTTATCGAGTGGGAGCATTTGTATTGCTGAAATTGTTTGCTAGTGCAATCTGATTGATGTTTATCGAATTACAGATTTATAATTTCGTTGTGTCTAAAAATAGTTTACTAAACGAATAGAATATGTTAACATCCTTCATATTGTTGATTTCAGTGGAACATATTTTGCGATGACGCCATTCCTTGTTTCTTCGTTCATCGAGACTGTCAGAGTAAGTTTGTTTTTAAGTTTGTTTTACAGTTAGTTTCTTTGACCCTACAAAAGAACTTACTGTAACTACAGTAAGTTTGTACAGTAAGAGCAAGTTTGCTTAACTGTTTCTAAGCAAGTTTAACTGTCGCAGTAAGTAGGTCATCGAGACTGTTATGTTTTGAGTTACTTTTTCCTTGTTTGATATCCACCTTACACTGTACTGGAATTGGTATATCTATGCTGATTTGGAGCACTGCTTTCAGTTTATGCGCCACTTCTAGACTTTTCAACTGCGCCTCAAAATTCGCAAATGTTCATATGAAGTCGAGGCCGGGTAAGCACCAGAGGTTCACAAATTTCGGAAATCTCTCATCTCCAAGGATGTCTTTCAGTCACCGATTCATTCATTAGTAAGTTCTAACTATAGGACAAAGGCGAGCTGTCAAAAAAACTCTGGATAACTTCGCATCCAAATAACTATTGTATATCTGCTTACAATGAGTTTTTGTTTCACGTTTATTCCATGGAGGTACGGCGCATTTGAGAGGAACGTAATAAATTACGTGAGATCCTATAAACCGAGATGGACACTTTCTGCTTATAAATTGACGCTCGTTCTCGAAAGCGCAATTTTTTATAAACCGTGTTTCGCCACGTTAGAGGGGATATTGTGCTGCAGAGTGAGACGGGTCTTGGTGGAGACGATATCCGCGTGATGGACGTTATAACGAATGGTGTTAATCGTCTTAGATTCGATTTTTTCGGTCCTCGAGATAACAGTAAGCGTTTTGCATTACTGCATCTTGCCGTACCCACGGTCATCTATCACACCTCACACTATCTCATTTCGAACGCCACTTACGACTGGATTTACGTGATGGCACGCAGATATGTGGTCAGTCATTTCCATTTTATTTTATTTGCAATCGCATTCACTACGGGTGTCGGTTTCTTCTATTTTGAGCGAGTATATTTGCAAATAGCGTTAATAACACCCTTTTGAAGATGCCTGAATTAGTTGCTAAAAGCAATGAACATTGATATGAAGCAGTAATATTATCCGTTGTTGAGATATGAACGCATCAACAGAGCAGCCGGGCACTCTACAACAAAACGATTTCAGAAAACGCGGCTGTAGTTCGCCGAAATATTAGATTATTGACAGATGTTTAAGTAATAGAAAAAAATGTTTTCTTTGAGCAGGTTGTGTCATGTAGTCATTTTTCGTTTAGCATTTTATGACGTAGTTTACTGTCTGCATAGTCTAAAAGTAGGGAAATCGAGGAGCGGATAATTAGAAAAAGCGGTTATAGTCTGGCCATGTGACAGTTGCTTTAGCCGGTGTAGGAATGAATAGACGTAGGACAGTGATAGCACGGATATTTGCTTGCCTCTTCTTCATGGGGTTGTTATAACAAGTGAAGGGGTAGTTTTTTGCAGAATCGAAAACCATCAAATGAGCGGACTCTCTTCCATCAGTATCTACCGCAGATGTTCGCCGCGATGACATCACAAGTGCTCGCTGATTTGGCTTGTTATCCCCTTGAAACCATCCTGCATCGCTTATATATTCAGGGTACTCCTTTCAGAGTTTCTCTTTGCAAATTATTCTAAGGGTGCGTGCTCATCAGACACAAATAAGCGGCTAGCGGATCTTTCCCATGCGATCCACTCAAGAGCAAAATAGGCGCATTCATCGATCATCGTCTTGGATATTACAGAAGTTATAAAAATGTTTCGCTTTTGAATTTTCCTTTTTCCTTTTTCCTTTTTTTTTTGAAGTCACAAAAAGATATCGTCTCATTGCTTCAATTTTTATTCACAGATTAGGCAGTGTTCAATAGGCAGCTAATTATATGCTAAAATATGCAAGTGGAACGTCTATAAGTTAACGGTAACTATAGAGTCAATATATCAAGCAAACAGCAATCTTCGAATCAGGTTATTTTGAACGAGTCGAAGATGCAACCATGGATAAAGACTAACTCGGAGCCGTTATGAATCTGGAGCGCATGGCAATGTATTCCATATCTCTCGAAATTTCTCGAACTGCTTACGCAACGATTGTTAGCGAATGCGGAGTGAATAAGCACCGATTTAGAAAAGTGGCTAAGGGGGGAATACAGTAAAAGCAAGATTACGTTACCCTTTTTTACAGGTACACGCACTCTGATCGACAACCTCGACAACGGGGTGTCAGCAATTTCAATAACAGCCAAGTATTCGGGCTTCTTTGACTGTAGTCGAAGTATCGTCAATCGAGAGGGATTCTGGGCACTTTACAGTGTATGTATTCCCTTCAGATGTTCTTATTCGTTTTTATTTATTGCACTTGTTTATGGTGTACTAAAAATGTTTTAAGGAATTTCAATGAAAATACCCCCCCCCTCCCCCCTGAGTTCGCGGCTTAATTTACATTGCATGAGTAAACTTTCAAAAATGCACTTGCTCTCTTATAAAGGATGTTGTGTTACTGAATGGTGAGAATCACTTGCACATGTTCCCATGGGCAGTTGTTTTTAAAGCATTTCGTGTAGGCCAATGATTCTTGAGCATTTTTCTCTTCCCATAAGGTAGCAATCACAAAAAGAAGCTCTTATGCTTGCAAATCGCTTCGTTATGACTGATAAACGGTTGTCTAGCTCTTTCACTTTCTCGTTGTTTGTCTTATCAGTTAGATATGACGTGGGTATCCTGCTGCTGCCTCGAGCTGATGATATGTTTTGCATAATAGACCCTCAGCTCTTCGATTAAGGGAGTGGGAGCGTTGGCTATACAGTATTTGTTGCACTTTTCTTTCCTTCGTCTGGTGCGTTGGATGTTCGACTATGGGACACGCGCGTTGGCGAACTCACAAACACTAGTGGCCGGAGCGTCATCAACCGCTCCATACAGCTTAGCGGACACGTCGCAATCATCAACAACATCGCAACCTTTGGCAATGCCCACCATGCAGCCACCGAAGCCACATCCGTATGGTTTAATATTCTACAATCATGTATAAACAGTGAGTATCCTTAGTCAACAAAAAAAATAGTGGCGTACTTTGAAGCGGACGCTTAGAAACCTCGGAAATCCAGTGGTGCAAAAGCCGGCACGTTCTCTCCCGGAAATGAGATTGCCAATTTGGCTGTACGTTGATACAGGATCACCCTTTCTAGCAGTATTGTCCTCATGTGCGATTGTTTCTCTCCGGTTGATTTTACAGTGAAGGACGATGGGGGAGGAATGGGATGTTGCTTTTATGCGAAGGATTTTATGAAGGTCTGCAATTGTTAGAGTCATTGGAGAGTTCATTCAAGACAACGAGTTCCTACCGCATCCACGTTTCATTTCCATTCGCTAATGTGGCTTTCGTTTAAGGATGCATTTCATTTATGATTATCTTCGTTGCAGCTACCCAACATTCGGACAGACGTCTGCTTCAGCGTTCGGCCATTCTTCTCCGCCATTAATCGGATCTCCGCCCTCAGCCAGTGTTCTTGCAGACCGTCCTCTTGCTCCATTGCTTCTTTCGAGTGATTATAGCACCACTTCAGAGGAAGCGTTCCCCAGGATGGACTATACCAGAGATTATATGTGACCGTATCTAAGCGCTTTTCGACCTTAAATTTCCCGCATGGCACACATTTCTGCGGGCTTGTGCTAATCAACTGTAATTTGTCAACAGATAGATGTTTATTTTCATAGCGCTCAAATATCTTATGTCTCTTAATGACGCCTTTATTTTGTATGCATGTTAGCCGTGATGGCCATGGTGGTGAGAACTGTGTTGCTGCAATATAGTTTTAAATTTTTAAAGCGAATATTAGTCGTCAAGGTTTCCTAGCCAACCTTGATGCATATCCCCTTCTCTCTCTTTCCCACTCCCTCCCTCGCAATCGAGGTTTACTCAAACTCTTTGCATGTTGAACGACTTTGCATTTAATTTTTTGTTTAGCAGTTGTTGACTGAGGTTTACAGTGATGCTATACACTGCCGCCAGGCCAGTTGCTTTGCATATCCGTGCCGTGGCCCCGTTCTCATTATCTCAGTCCTGGCCAAGAAACGTCGGGCTGTCGGATGCGCAGTTCCCCCACCTTCCTCCTCCCCTTCTCCGAGTCCGCGTCTATGCCATCTGTTACGCTTTGCGACATTGTTTTGCTCAGACAGGTGATATGAATAATCGAAATAGTCCCCTGCTCTCATAGCGTCGTTATCTCTTTTTATTTGCGGAACAACTTTTTCGTGATTTTCATTTTCTGTTGAAGTTGTTCCCATCAATTCGTAGTTGATTGCTCTAAAATGGAAAGAAGCCCGGAAATAAGAGTAATTAAAATGGTCAGGGTTGAATAAGTTCGGTAGTGTAAACTATGTTGTATGAGCAGCTGATGCAACTTTTTGATATTCGCTGTTGCCGATGCCGTTGCAAGTGAGTTGCTTCGAAGAGGTATTTCTTATTCTTCCATATTATTTTTTATTCAGCTTTACGACGGTTTATTATTAAATAGTCTTTTGTATATTACAAATTTTTCAAGACAATGGTATTTTTTCAAGTATTTTGTAGTTTTGAGGATGGAACCTTCAATACTTTCATTTTGATGTAGCACCAACATATGTATGCATTGGTGGATGTTGTTCCGCTTTGCTATATCGACTTACGCATGTGTCACTCGTTGCTTCCTTATTTTGTTTTATAGCTATTCCAAGAGTTCTTAACTAAATTTCTTCAAAGTCTACGAATGAAGCAAGATGCAAAACGCCGACTTTGGTTATAACCTAGCTTCCACGGGATGTTCTTTAAGGAGAGAGAATTGCTGGTGGAAGGTGGTCACTACACTGAGGTGCAACATCGAACGGAGATGAATTGTATTACCAACGTGTGGAAGCTCTAGGTTCCGTAGGTATAGTTTTATGTAATCGAACTTCGATTCGAATGTATTTTCGTGGATTCTGCTTAAATGTTGTGGAACGACGATTAAACGAGAACTTTGTTGCGAACGCCGTCCAGAATTTTACATTTTTTCTTGTGTTAATTTGTGAGTTCCATAGTTATTACAGGTGAGATGAACGTAACCGCTAACTCACGCATATCTACTCACAAACGATATTTGTACAAAACAATTCGTTCCCATTAAACTTTATCGAATTCAACAAAAACATGTCTCGCTGCAACTTCACCTTTGCAATAAACGTTGTGATGAATAATGCACAACCAAGCGGGTCGTTTACGCCCCATAGATCAACGTCCGGTGAACGGTGCAATTATGAGCGACACAACTATGGACAAACGACCACATAAAATAATAAGCCATTTTTGTTGATGTTATACATTTTAAGGGTGTACCAAGTAAATCATTGTTGTCAACGAATGCTTCGTGAAAAGACCTCAATGGGCTACGAGGAAACCAGATACCTAATATACCGCATTTAGGCCCTTCTAAAATCCATCAAGCTAGGATGCCGAAAACAGTGATAGATAGACAGCTGAAATAATACACCCGTCCCGATGTGCGACCACTCAATGGCTTGGGTTTAACGCATAACTAGAAATGAAGGGATACAAAAACGCAGACTAATAAGCGAACCCGAATGTTTGCAATCTTGAAATGATGCAGCTGAAGTTAGCACGGCTCCCAGAGAACTACTCCAACATCCAACGATACAACAATTCCACAATAAAACCAACCTCGCCTCTCTTGTGGATTTTAAATAAAAACGATATAGGAAACAGCGAGACAACCACCACCGACGAAAGAGAAGGGCAACGGTACAGTAAGATGGCAATGGTGACAGGTCTTTTTAAAAAGTCTTGGAATTAAGACGCCAACAGCCGGTGAAGAAGGCAAGCTCCCCGAATCTCCCACGGCAAGGAGCCATCGTATCTTGTCACATCATAAACACGGTAACGTTGTCAAGGCCTCAATCTAATGGTAATGACAAAGTGATACGTGATCGGAATTGTCTCCCCGTATAGGTGGATCACCTCGTTCATGCCCCCGGCTCTTTCTTTGCGTTTCAAGAGATACGCAGTCCCCTCTCCTATGCGTGGTTGAGGCGCAATACGAAATTCAAAACTTATTTGCCTGCAGTCGCCTCAGCAGCTCGCCTCAATGCGGCACGCTTGCCAACCATTGCGGTGAATCCACTCTTAATCGCAGCCACCGAGCACCTGCTACCGCATGTATGGCACTGCAGGAAGAACAACCGTGTATCCTTCGTCAATTCGGTCTCCGATGAACGGCATGTATGACACGTTACGTACTCCTCTGCAAGAAAACACCCATTCAGTCAGTGAAACAACCTTCCGAATAAACGCTACACTTTTGAAAACCAACTACCACAATATAAACAACTATAAGCAAAGCCACACCCACCGCAATATTCACATTAAAAATAACAATAATAAAGAAGCAATTAATGTAATATGGACGCAAAACTGTATCATAACTCACTAATGTATTTCCTCAGAACGGTTTCGAAATGCTTCTGCTGGAATCGGCCTTTCACTATAAGACAACTGTTGGCGTCGACAGAGCCTCTGCAATCATTTCCATTGATGAAGATCGCTTATAGTATCAACTATGAGACATATTTCACTCCCATCTCTTTTGACTCTGGTGCTATCATGTACCTTACGTCCTAATAGTGGAGAGTAAGGAAGGTGATAAGCCCTTAACAACATCGTCTGATAGTCTTCCCTAATTCATATTCCTCCAAAACTGTCCTCGTTAATTTGCATGCATTTATACTCGCCACTGCTGAATTGCTGAACAAGGATAACTAAACAGAAACTGCTAGCACCGATGACGAAACCAGACCACTAGTGGGAAACCAGAGCAGGAGTATAGTTTAGGGATGCAAAATGTCGACTGCCCTCTTTTCAACGTTAATGTATTCGTTTATGAATGCTGCAATTGGGACAGCAGTCAACTTAGTGACAAGACAGAGATAACATAGAACTGACTTCGACTGTTACTCCACGTTGCTCTCCCTTCTACTTACAATACCTAAAGTGAACAAACGTATGTGAAAACATTTTCAGCAATACAGCAAAGTATTCGGTTTCACTCAATAAAACAGGACTTACGTGGTACCGAGCTCGGCCATCAAAAACTGTAGCACGTGTTTCTGTTGTCTTTTCAATAGGCGGCAAATTTCAGCGAAATTTGCAAATGCAGTCTTTTTACTGCCCGCTCGTGCCACCTGCAAATAAAAATACCCTTCATAAAAGCTCTACAAGCAGTCAATAACACGTGCAAATCACTAGCAACGTTCTATTGACAACTACTGCATCATGAAAAGACGACTGCATCAATTTTGCACCTACGCCCAAAGCTTTTTTTCCCTCACAAGCTTCACTCTTTTTCTTCCGCTTCTCTTCCCTTTTAAGGAATATCATCCGTGCTTTGATTTTGTTCATAATTGTTGTAACACGAAATTTTGAGTGATGAAATCACAAAGTCAGACCTGCGGCGGTTTCATTATGAATTTCTTCTTTTCACCAGCAGCCAGTTCAGGATTCCTCTCTCGCATTATACCAAACACCATATCCAGAAGTTGTTCATATGTATAATCAGGCCATGAACCAGCAGCATCTATCAAGTTGGTCATTCCGAGACCCTCGGCCATCGGCACTGCCTCTTCCGCCTTCAAGCAAACTTCACCGATATTTGAATACACGACCGATATAGCGCACAGATGCAACAGCCTTCTAAACGTAGAAGACATTTCGTTTGATTATGTCCATTCTAGCAGTTCCCTAAATTCCACTTGAGCATTTTTGGATCGTTTCGAAAAGTAGTGCAGCTAGAACGATATGTGGCAAAAGAAAAGCGTTAATTGTCTTCTCCTTGAGCAACTTTGAGGCTCAAGAAGAACTCAAAGGCATCTTCGAGCTGCTATAACAACCCCAATCGAAAAACCAAGAGAATAAAAGAGAAACGATGAAGAGCTACGAGAATTTCCTAAAAGCTCAGCATTATGCCTAAAAACCTTTTCAAAGCGATAGCTTAAAGAAAACGATTCAAACCCTTTATTTCTTGACGATACAACAGAACGCCTCGAAGACTTAATATTTCGTTTAAATCTGAAAAAAATATGGACTTCTCCTAATACCACATGAAGCTAGCAAAAGCTTTAAATCGTTGCATAAAACGCCCATCGATAAGCAATTGAATAATAAGATGCTCTTACCTTTGCAGTTTCATCAAGAACGGGTGCCTTGGGAGCCTTCTTCTTCTTCTTTGGACCCAATATCAACTCTTCTGCAAACATCAACTATCACGTTCAAGACTCTCGCCGGCCTCCGACAATAAAGTTCAACCTTTATGAAAGTTTTTGCCGATGTATGGAATTCGCTTCACCGTACAGCGATAAATTCTACAAAGCCACACAGAAGAAAAGCGGAGCTCAATAAGATCAAAGGTTCCAACTAAGAGGATACGACAAGGCAGGATATTTTAAGGTCTGTGATAGGAAACCTCCATCATATTCTCAACTGTTTGCGCATTCGACGTTATTTGTAAGCGACTAAATTTACCGACAACGCAATGCTTTATTGCATTACAAAACTTAAATTTTTGTAAATGAATCTTAATTTTTGCATTACAAAACTCCCTGCTCTCTATTTTTTTATTTACGAAATTCTACAGCTTTTGGCGGATTCCGGAGCTTCCTGTCCTTGCACCCTTCTCAGAGCTCCTTGAAATTTTGACGTTCCCAAGTTTTCTCCTACTCTCGTTGCAAAAATCTCTGTTACCAAAGAGTTGAAACCGCGCACATTAGTTCCAATTCAAACGTAGGCAAGTGGTCACCACCATTCTTTCCTACTGTTTGCATTCATCTTATATTGTTGCTCCTAGAAATCTATTTCAGCAACCATGCGAAATAAATTGCTCTACTTTCCTGCGACATCCAGTCGATCACCGCTAACGAACGACCTTGATACTGAATCTTCAAAAGCCGGAAGATTCAGAAAGCATTACGGGATTACAGAATTTATATTAGTGGCACTGCACTATTTGTATATAAACTTCTACTAGCATGTCAAATAACCTGTCTCGGGAACCTGCGCATGACTTTCGGGAGCAGGCGAAGGTACATCGTCGAGGATGATTGGCTTTTTCGCTTTCTTCTTCTTGCCGGTCAAATTTAGTTCCTGCAAGTGATGTTGGATCCTAGCAACAAGGAAACGCTTTTCTCTTCAGAAACATGAAGATAAAATGGAAACGTCAGCAATAACGCTGTACCCTATAAAACAAATATTGAAAAGATGTTCCAGATCACAACAAATGTAACGGAAATGAAGTATTTGCCCCCCCCCCCTCCCTCCATTCACTTCCAAATTAACCAATTCATCATAGGAGATGAGGTGGGAGGGGTCATTTCATGAACACCACTGCATGAGAGGTTTTATTTGACCAGAAACCTGTGATACGCTTTGAGGACGTTAAGAAAGAAATAATAATCGGGACGTTAACCATCAAAGAGATGTAAAAATAACGGCTCAAAACTTACCAAATCGTCGTCTGCCATCACGCCTATTTCCTTCTACGAGTGGATGAAGCACAACGGTTGGCAACCAACTGCAAAACGAACAACTTCAACGAACAGAAGGAAGTCGATGAGAAGAACGAGTAATCGAAGTTGCAAAGGCATAAAAACGAAAACGCAATAGCTACGTCCTTATTTATGCATCAAATAGCAGTCATAGACAACAATCGGTGATGAATAAGTAACAAGGGGCCATAATGAAATGCGAATATGTTGCACAAGGATATTGGTATATAGGAACCACCCACCCTCCCTCTTAGATACTCAACATTTCCGTTACCTCCTCCTCTCGGTCGACAACTACATCCTTCCTTTTGATCAGACCCAATCCCGAGTACGCAACGGAGGTTTGGCAAACAACTATTTGAAGGGCGAATGCGTCGACGAAAGGAACTGCGACGATTCTATGCAGGTATGCTTTTCCAAAAGTGAAAACCTCTTCAGACCACCTATGTTGAAAATATTGAAGCAGTGCACTTTTACTCATTGCCTGTCCACAGAAGAACGCTTGATCTTTGCATGGAGTGCAATAGTTCATTTAGTTATGCTCAACAAAGGCTATCTATTTTCTCTTTCTCGCAGCAATCGCATTCAAAACAACAAAAGAGGAAGGTTATGACCACGCAGTATTCATCTTTAAACAATCAGTACCATCTGGATTTTGCTGGCTTCAAACGTTGTCCTCGTAAAGAATTCACTTCGTTTATGAACAACTTCAACCACTCCCTAAACGACCCTATCCAACAGTAGGCAGACTTTCGCATTCCCATTTTTTCGTTCATTGCAAATTTTGAAGTGACTAATTTTAGTATATTTTGTTGGAGATTTTTACGGCTTTCTATATATCAAATGTTTTGAGTTCCTTATTTATTTTGTTTGCATCTCATCTTTATCTCTCCAAGTCAACAACATATGTAAAAATTTTTCAACAAATCAGCCGTTGTTCTCTAACCTCAAAGATATCTTCGAGGTGAAATTTATTTTCTTTTATATTGAAATGACTCAAGAATAGACACATTCAACCATTAATTAAGTGGGGGTAACTTTCCGGAAATATTCACAGACGCACGGACGCATACCACATAGTACAACAAAACCGACCAACCTACAAGCTCATGGAAGCAATAAGTGCAGAATATTCCCTAAATCGTAGGATCAACAAGCGAAAGCACCCTATCACCAATTGTACTGATCTGCTTTGTTGCTCCAATCCGAGTTACGTAACGCCGCCATTATGTGTTGCACCATCGCCTACCGTCGATCAACAATCGTTTCAGGATGCCTATTATGTTTAAGTGGACAAAGAACACCTGATTCAAATAATATACGTATAATTAAGTAATAAATAAAATATTTTTTAAATTTCATAGCGCTTTATTTTTATATCCTTCTACCTCATCTCAACTGATGCTTTAGCTTATCTCATTTTTGATGCGTTCTTGCATAGCGCTTGGATGGGGGTGATGGTTTTCTTTAGTGTTGCTGGTATGTTAATGGCTCATTGCCCAAGCATTTCAGCTATTGCGGCACATCCACTTTAACTTAGGATTGGCTGTTGAAACGTGTGGATACACATACGCATTAACTCAATCACGAAGTGATGGCGGTTCCTGCTTCCAAACGTCTCGTCGCCGCTATAACTGGTTTCTTGGCTTTCTTATATTTATGCGTAGAAATTAATCTGTTCTTATAATAGCACTAATAATATTGGAAACAAATAATTCACAAAAAAATCTAGGTAAATAAAAATAATTTAGTGCTGTGGATATAAGAAGAAAGAAAAATATTCGTTTTGTGAGATGACGATGATTCATCGATTATCGGGCCCGTTTAAATTAAGGGATCTTTGATGGCAATTCACGCAATCAAAAAGGGTCATAAAATTTACTTCTCTATGAGGATCCCGAATTGCATTCTAAAGCATTAGAGAGAAGCTCCTGGTGATTGTCATCATTGGTCGAGTTATTAGATTTCTTCAACATGAAGCTTTACGGAAAGTCTCATCGATGAGTTACAGTTCTTTTCAGATCCTCCATCCCCCTTCCTCTCTCATAAACACTAGGTGAGAAGATTTAAGATTTAATGTGTCCGATAAAGTGTTGCCTTACTTGTAACAGAAACTGTAAACTTGCCCCCTCAAGATTGCACTAGTTTGATGTGAAGTGCCACTGATTAGTTATTAAAGTTTATGTCGTTGAGGTGCAAGTTCTGGAATCGGAAGGGCAACAGCGATCTTATTCGCCGAGAAGGGCTATCAACTATCGTTGAATGGACGCAACGAAGAGGCACTTGCCGATACGGTAAAAGAATGCATCGCAAAAGGTCTTCCCAAAGAGTCTGTATGTCACCATCACTTGGCATCGTCAATCATTTCAAATGACCACCCACATACTACAAAATTTTGCTTCCTAGCAAAAATTTTAACGGTTTGAAATTATGCAAGTAAACTTCCTAAACTTTAAGAAATAACCTTATTCAACTTGAGGAAGTAATCTTATATAATCAGATAACGTCTTTTTGATCTCATATTCCGACATGCTTTAAATACATTCAATAAATTAATTAAAAAATTTGAAACGGATTCTGAATCAGAGCTAAGTGTTACGGTGATGAATGGTGATCTAGATTGTGATGACATGCGGTGATCTAAGGAACGAGAACGTTGCTAAACAACTTGTGAAGACAACAATCGAAACATTCCATCGACTTGATACGTTAATCAACGCTGCCGGCATACTTCTTACAGGTTTCATTTATTCACTTATTAATTCCGTGTTACAATATAACACATCTTCGTTGCATTTGTTATTTTGGCATTACGGTATAACACACTTTCCGGTGCATTTGTTATTTCGGCATTACAATATAACACACATTCCAGTACATTTTATCATAGGGAAGTATAGTGCGAATTTATCAACTCGTGTAGTGTTTTGCATATTGATGTAATAAGTCTTCCAAACGTCCCTTTTCTACCGATTATGAGGTTTATTAACCATCGACAATATAGCAATTGCCAAAGGTTCAATGTTTCAGTGGTGAACTATTCCCTCAATCATCGTCTTATTAAAAAATCGGTTTTTATTGGTAATATTAGCTGTCACAGTGGGTGAATCGTCACTGCTTACCTTAGTAAAGAAGCAAGTATGAGACGTAGCAAAATTCACCGAATTCTACGAAAATAATTTTTAGTACTTTCAAAAAAGAAAAAAAAAGTCAACCTGCAATTATTAGGAGAGCTAAGATGAGTATTATACCTTGAAATAGATGCAAGAATAAAAACAGGAATTTCCTTTATAACAGGAATGGTCGCTGAATCATCGCTGAACGATTATGACACGTTGATGGATGTGAACGTACGAAGTGTGGTACGCTTAACTCAACTTGCCATCCCACATTTAATAGAAACGAAAGGAACAATCGTTAACGTAAGCAGCATCAACGGACCATGCCCGGTATCATATTACCTATACGATTTATAAATTCTACGTGGGTGTACTTCCGTTACCTTAGGATTTTTGAAAAACTTTGCTCATTTTTTTAAATAGTATCTTGATTTACTATAGATAAAATGAAGGTGATAGAAGTAGCAATATTTATATAATTCCAGCTGATTATCAACATCTGATAGGTGGATATAACAAATGCAATCCCTCTCCGAATGCATCGTTATGTCGACCGATGTATCTGTTCATGATTGCTAGCAACTTCGATGAGTTGTGTATCGGATTCGCAAATGAATAATGAAGGTGATAGAAGTAGCAATATTTATATAATTCCAGCTGATTATCAACATCTGATAGGTGGATATAACATATGCAATCCCTCTCCGAATGCATCGTTATGTCGACCGATGTATCTGTTCATGATTGCTAGCAACTTCGATGAGTTGTGTATCGGATTCGCAAATGAATAAACAGCTTGCAGTTTGCCGGCGTGACGTTCTATTGCATGTCGAAAGCTGCATTGGACCAATTCACTAAGTGTCTGTCGCTGGAGTTGGCTCCATTGGGAGTGCGGGTCAATTCAGTGAAGTGAGCTTATAGAGTTTCTCTATCATTTTGCATCTATAAAGTCTGCACCTTTAACCTCACTGTATTGGGGAGAAAGAGCATTACATCTGTATAGCGCCGAAGAAATAACCGTTCTTCTATCAGATTTTGTAGAATTTACTTGATAAATCTATCTCCCAGTAAGGAGGGGAGGAGAGGTGGGGATGGTATGAAGCTTCCTTTCATCCTTATTAAACGTTGATAATCTCGTGATCTATTGGTGATAAATATTAAAACTCCTGAAATTTTCATAGGCCCACCTCTGATTTCCTCAACCTGTCTGAGTATTTGTCGGATTTTTGTCGTCTAACCCTAAAGAATAAGAACTTTCATTTTCGATGAATCACTTATGACCGAATTAAATGGTATAAGTACGAACAGTGATTGCCTCTAGTTGATTGACAAGTGCATATAATCGAACTCCTTGATTGCCGATCACAAAGGCCATCAAAAAAATTTAATATAGAAAACGATTTGAGTGTCGAGTAATATGAAGTAAATAATAGGCGTTGAAAGTGTTTCTTTCAGTCCTGGAGTGGTAATTACCGACGTACATCTACGTTCTGGTATGTCAGAAGAGGATTATAAAGCGGTACGTTATCATATCATCATATCACTTGAGTAAGCCAACGCATATTCAACAATGTGGCCATCTAGGTGAGCATCAAAGGAGCCGCTTAATTAGGCTCCAGTTAAGGTAAGTCAAAGAGACACATATGGGTACCCGAGAGAATCACCTATAGACGATCATAATCATCGATTAGGTCATATCTTCAAATCCTTTACATATTCAGTTACGCATCTCTACAATTCGTCCGATAACTGAACACAATTTGACTGATGCGGCAACTCCCACATGACATAAGTTCAACAGCTAAATATTGCAAAAAAAGGATTTTAGGAAAGAAAACGTTTTAAATAACCTCTTCTATTAAGCATTTCACCGAATCCATCTGGCGACTCATAAAGTCCCTATCAATGAAAAAGTCATTTCGGCTCGGGAACTTTCAAATGAAGGGAAGAAATTACCCAAAACTTCCGTTTACCTGAAAAAAGTTATGTTCAGTTCATCGATCGCGGCAAAGAAACTCATCCGCTTTGTCGAGTGGGTCAGCCTTCGGAAGTCGCCGAAGGAGTCTACTTCTTAGCCAGCGAACATTCATCATTTACTACCGGAGAATTGCTACGCATCGACGGTGGTCGTGGACTGAAGCACCCACGTTAGATGAGGAGGACATGAAGTAGTGACGAGCGGTAACGAAAGAACACCCACAACACTTCGTTCAGCTCAATCGTTTCGTTCTCATTAGCTAATGTCGTTAGTGGAAGGCATAAAATTAATGGCGAAAAAAAAAAATATTTGCTCAACGTGAATATCCCTGATGTCTGAGCCATGTTATACTGAAAAGAAATAAGGAGGGAGGGGGAGGGGTCCACTAAAAAGTTCATTCATCAACATGTTCCAACTTTACTGCCTGAAACAACGGGTTTATAGCGATCACGTAACGATATAAGCATAGTACCGACGCCTTCTCACTAACATTTTACTGCAGTTATTCTCTAAGTGTCATCCTCAGCAATTATTTAAAACAAGCCATGTTAAAAACAAGCCATAATAAACAGCACCATTTTATTAATGCGCCGATATAAAGCAATACATCTCGTAGAAGCGCATAAACAAGAAAGCGTCGAATATAAAACAGTACTTTCTTCGTTAGTCACTTCCGGCGATGGAGCACTAACCAACCCTTTAATAACTGCAGAATCATCACTTCAATCTCTTCAAATAATAAAAGGTAAACAAATGGCAAACACTAAAAATTCGACAGGAATATGAAATACTATATGGTTTCCTTTAGCATAAGTGATCACAAGTTATACACAAAAACACAGCAATCCACATCACTTCTATAGGGGAATCCGAATCAGTGTTTATCACTATTCAGTAACACTTCGAATATCTTTATAGTATACCTCAGTAAGATTCCTTTATTCCAATTACTAACGTTGGCATGAATAGTAAGTAAATGCGTCTATCGTTTCGGATCATCGCAAATGAATATAATAGTTGGCGTTCAAGTGCTAGCCTTATCCATAAACTTGGCTAGTTTCACATCGCGTTGAGAAAGTCCATTCACATCGTGACTGCTTAGAGTGACATCCACCTGTAACTTATATCCCATATCAACACAACACACTTATTGCACCTATTCGATAAGCGGGCGAACGAATATGAACGACCTTGCAGGCAATCCTAGAGGTACATGCCTTGACACTGTAATCAACGCTTGCTGACGAGCCTAAACACCCAAGTGATCTAAGATATGCAAATATGCACAATAAATGAGAGCAAATCGCTGAGTGATGCGGACATACGGGTGATGTTCAGCTAAGGGTCATACTTGCTGAATAGCGATGCAAGACCCTGAAAAAGAATATCGGTGAGGAAGGTCGAGGGACTGCTTTTGGAAAGAAGTTTTCCCCCCCAAAAAAGTGGACCTCGTGACGCAACGCATCTGAAGTTTACGATGGAGTATCCACGCTATTAAAGTGAAGTCTTCTCGATTGTACACCGTTCATGTATACTATTTTCTATGCTTCTACACTATTTAAGTGTCACCTGTATCGCTTGTACATGTCCATCAGTGGTCTTCAACACATGCGTAATGTTCACCAACAACCTATATCTTTTGTAGTCTCAAATATTATTGCCTATGCAACGCCCACCTATCTATGCAAAAGCAAATGGTGAGTCCAGTAGAAGTGGTATAGGTGAGCGGTGAACACTGTGCAAAAAGTGCAAATAACTGATAAACGCTCTATTATCACAACGTATGCAAATTTACAGATACGGATGTGTTGCCTGTAAAGGTAAATCGGGACGTTTGCTGAGTGGTTAGAAGTATGGAGAAGAAGACGAGAAGTTACATTAGTGTTAGAGGTGTAATAAGTATAGACCTATATCATATTACGTTTGTTCAGTTGTATAAATATGAAGCAACAATGCTACTTGAGCCGCATTGGTACTTTAGCTATCTATAGTGAACAAACATGTGAATAACATAGCGTTGGATTCAATAATAGCGGACTCAAGGAAAGAGCAGTTAAAATAGGTGCAGCACAAAAAAAGGAAAAAAAAAACACGCTTGGACGAGAACATGGATTTAATGGCTCCGCTGTGGTGACTAATGGTGATGAAGCAAATGCAAGCACAGAAAATCCTGATTCAACGATGTACACCTAAAAGATGGCTAATCATTACGTCGCAATTCCTCACTAATGCTTCACCACAAACGTACTATAATATAGAGAACAACTTATATGAACTGCGTTTACCTGCGCATATACTTCGCGAGGACACCTTTAAATGCGATGCGATGAATGCAGAAAAAGTTTTTGCATAGAACAACAAACCATAAATAAATAATTACCGACCTTATTATAAACATTGAACCATTCAGGATGGTGGTCCATTTTTTCTGCTTGCAAAGCTACACGAACCATAAAAGCGAATGCCTGCAGTGTATCACATCTGTGCATATATGAGCGGTAAACGGATGTTTCTCGCAATACAATAATGAGTTCTTAAGTTTCGATAAAACTGCAGGAAAGCATCAAATGTTTGCGTAATTTGTTGAAATGAATAATGCGAAATGCTTGAATTATTACAGCGTACTTCACAATAGAGTACCCCCACTACAAAAGTGCTTCGTCGCTAAAAATTGGTGGCTGAGGTGCAGATTGTCAAAAGTTGTTATATATATATATATATCTGGGGGTCCCTAACAGTAGACTAGCCTCACTTCGGAAGGGCAATCAAGCGTTAAGTGGCCCGTCAAAAATGGCCATAGTAACTTAAACTATGCTAATATAATACGACATGCGTTTGTTGTTTAGTCAGTGATATTTCGTTTATTTTGCAATCTTTTTGCGAAAGCCTTTCGTTAAGTATTGACCAAATTGGTCAAAATTATCGAGAAGTAACATCCCCCCTCCCCTTCAACACATGAAAAAACTTTCGCTGCAAGAAAGTTCAAAAATAATCACCTTAATCAAAAAAAAAGTGGAAATGGAATAAGATTACCTCATTGAAGTTTTTGAATTGGAAATTCTTTTTAATTGCATCACGACCCTCGACCATTGTCCAACCATTCGCAAATAACGGCTCAAGTAATTGCTTCCGTTCTTCTACGTTCAAACTCTTGAAAAATTGTTGTCAATTTCATCGACAAAAAAACAATACACAGCCTTCATTTAAGATAGTTACAACTCAAATACTCCCCTCAAATGCAAATTAAATCCCTTAAATGCTAATCACTAATGAAATTACACAAATTTGCATAAAATAATCGTTGAGGAAAACTCCAAAGAGATCGAAATATCGGAATCTATCAATGTTAAGTTAAAAAAAAGAGAGAGAGATTTATTTCATATAACAACATACCATGAGCAATTTTGGTTTAGTGTGCACAACACGTCTCGATAAATGTAGTATGCGAAATGATGCCGATTGCATTAATAACGATAGTCGACGCTCATACATACGTGGAAACACTTCGTGTAGAGAACAGAGGACAGACACCACCAGCCGGAAGTGTTTTTGCGGCAGTTATGTTATTGCAGACAGCACAAGATTCGTTTCGACTGATGAATGCTATCCGTTGCGACGTACAGTACACCTGTTGTGATTTGAAATAGGAAAATATAACCTTTATTAAAATGGGTTAGGGCTTTCCATAAAACCTCACCCTTCCCCCTCCACGATCCACCGTCATACAACTATTTCAGAAGCAGTATTTAGCAATGAAAGCATTCCGAGAGCACTCTTCCACCTGATCCATACTATCGACCTTCCCGAAAAGTTCAACAATGCTTGGAAGCTGCTTCTGGATGATCTAAGGATATAGAATTGTCTTTGTAACTCCTTCAATCAACTTCCTGACTATATTCAGCCGACGGTCAAAGGAATGGCAACTAGATACTTACATGAAAAGTATCGCATCCACCGCAAGAATGTCTTTTAAAAATTAGTGGGGAGTTGCTGCTATCAGCTTTAAACGGAGCTCAAAATCATAGATGATGGACCTAAAAAATTTTGAAAGGCGAAACCTCGAAGTGATTCTAAAAAGGTTCAAATGCGAAACACCATTTTATCGCAACAAATTCCAGGTGAAATCGTAATAAGCTTTCGCAACATTCCAGGTGAAATACGGACATATATTTGAGAAAAGCTGATAACTGGGGGGGGTGGGGGGAAGGATACAGGAAAATGTGAATAGCTAAGATATGACCTAAGTGAGTGCATAAAAAACCACAAGATCGGTAATAAAATGACCTTAAATTAAGAATAAAGCGCCGTACAAATCTTCCTAATCACGTTGTGAAATAACAATCGGGATTGGTCATTTAATACTGCATAGAAATGAAATCATTCGGTTCAATATCGAATAGAGAGTGTATATCTTCGAATATCATGAGGGAGAGAACTTCCCATTTCCAGGATTGGTCAGCGATTAATGAGGACATGCTTATTCATTTGTAGTTGAAAATTGCAAACTTTAACGAATACTATACACCTTGCGAATAAACCTGATTCAGGATTGACGTGTTCACAATTAGTGTTAGATTAAATATTTTTAAAAGATAGAAAATGCTTGGTTAATGTAACCTATGCGATAAAATGATTTAAATTCGAACAAACAAAATACCTTCATCAAATAAAAAAGGTAAGTCGGCTTATAAACCCTCTAGCATTCATAGCAAAGCGTCTTCAATAAAATGGTACAATTAGGCAAGACATCGTAGATTAATATTCATTTGCGTGCATCATAATTGCAATATTCATACAAGTTCCATGCAATACCCGTAGATGAAAGTTCACCTCATATCAACGATCATCGGAGGTTAGGAATTCGAAAATATCACCCCCTCCTCTCTTCCTCCCCACTCCAAAATGAAATTTTGTCAGTTATTTTCTTCCTTAAACAGCTAAAAATGAAAGAAAAATATTATGCGAATAAATTCCGCAATATTGCTATCATTGAGGCGTTTTCACACGAAGCACAGAAACGTCGCACGTCCGCAATACGAGTAGATGACAGCCGAATACCTAAGTGACAGCCTGATCATTTCGAAGCAAACTACAAACGTTTACGGATTTCAAATGTGTCGAAGATTTAAATAGATGAAAAACGATGTGAACTGATGCCCACAGGAAAAATTTCGTAAGCAGGTGGAATTGATGGATCTTGAGAAAGGATGCACAGCGCATATCGGAATCGAACTTGTGTCGTCCTTCACGCCTCTGCGTAACAGTGGACCCTTTAGAAGCGGAATTCACATAAAAACCTAAACTGCGTTAGATGTAGAGCTGTATATATATATATATATATATATATATATTATATATATATAAAATCCATAGTGGAAGTAGCATGGATTTTATAATGACTTTGTGCCACTTTTACGCCTTGTCTTCTTTGCTAATATCTTGCGAACTCGATCACTTAGCCAACTTCCCTATCGTTTACACAGTCGATGTCAAGGTTGAGAAGCACAAGGTGATAGAAGAGGAACAAAGAAAGCAACCTAAGAGGCAGCGTGAATCAATGGCTCAATCAAATAAGAACAAAAGTGAACGATAACTGGATACAAACATCTTAAATACAAAGAATTGAAAGGCAAATTACTTCGTAATTTACGTAGTGAAAATTCTGAGAAATCCAATAATCAACATAGATTAAATGCGTTTATCGCAATCAACGTCTGGTATGTCAGATGATATCAGTGGGGTCCCTCTTTAAGCTCAACTCGACGCTCTCTGAAATCCGCCCTCTAAACACTGATAGCTCCGAAAATGGCCCGAAGAACGAAAGAAGAAGGAGACATCAACAAGCGTACAGCATCGTCCGAAGAATAAAAAGGATCGGATGACCTTTCGAAGATCATTATCGAAAAGGCGAAAACTTATATAAAACGAGAGTAATGGCAAATGAAGGCGGTATTTACGATCGAAGATTAGCCAACATCTTCTCGAGATCTGAATCGCTGAGTTGTTTGCCTGGTTCTGAGACTGCCGTCAATTCTGCTGGTGCTTTAGGCGCTTTCGACAGCTGCAAGAATTCTGCATCTGCACACAGCTGACAAAAAAAAAAAATAGCGTAAACAAACTGCAAGCTGAAAGCCTTCTTTTGAAGCTCACTGCCATTCCATCACATATAAACTACATCGAAATCAGGTAAATAAGCGTCCTCAAGTAAGCTTGCAAAGCGACATAATCTTCCGAATAAAAAAAATTAAGCTTGGATGTGGGGAAATGAAGGAGGAGAGGGGAAGTGCACCTGATCGAGTCACACTGACATACTGCTAGCAGTCAAGTTTTGGTGGAAGTTTAAAAGTTATAACTCGAGAACATTGCACTGCAGAGAAGAAATAAACCTATTTTTAGGATCCAACTAAAGCAAACTCGAATGAACTCATTCTTACGTTTACCTTTTGTTAACGCAGCTTAATTAAACTACTAAGAAGGTCTATAGACGAGATTCGCTTTGCTTCATTTACCTAATTTTACCGGATAGGAAAGGTCCTTCTTTGACCTGCAAGGAAGACTGAAACGGTAACCCATTCTACCGTCTTATAACTGAATTGCTTGTTGAAAATCTCACAAAGAGCACTGTCACTACAAATTTCTGTGATGCTTCAAAAGCAGCAAGGCTGTTGTTCTTCGTTTAACCTTTACAGTAAACAGACGATTTTTTTCTTACCTACCTTACACTAGAACTTGTTTCCATGTCACCGCATCTTGCGCAGAAATAGGTAGGTTGAACCGACATGCAGGTCATCGGACTTGACTTAGGCGGTAGGCAACACAGTTCAAATCTACCCTTTGAAATCAAATTGGGCACTGTTTTAGAGATAAGTTTGCATCAAATAGCTGCCAGTAGAGTATTGAGAGCAAATTCAGTAATCTCCTTCACAATACCATAAAGTGCTTTCAAACTTATAGCTACGGAAATCTACGCCAAACTCAGAAGCGGAATATAGCTACGGAAATCTCTATGCCAAACTCAAGGCTGATTCCGATTCTAAACTTTCTGGGGGTTAGCCGTTTTTTAAAGTGTATTACTTACATCCTTGTGATATATAAAGTAGAAGCCGCTCTACCTGTGCATTCAAGTCGATACCAATTTCATCGAGGACCTGGTTGACGATAGCGTTCTGCTCTTCTTCGTCACCTGACTCATCCAGCATCGCATCCAAAGTTTCCGATACCATCTGAAAGAGTATAATCTCCATCAAGAAAAGTTTGCAATTATTTCCCCAAATTCAATCCTCAAATTGGGAATACAAACAGTCATCAAACTGCGAAGCTCTTTTAGTGGCTGCATGAAAGATATTTGAGAACCGCTCGGTACTGAAACGAAATAAGCAAAAACAAACAGTTCCAGCACCATGAATTTTCCTCAACAAACTGCTCATTATAATTTATAAAAAAAAAAAAGAAAAAAGAAAAAAAAACATTTCCGTCAAATAAATTGCCCCTATTCAACAAATCTAGAACAAGGCATCAATAAACTCTACAAGTTCTATACAAGAATTCACCTCATCAGCAACGCCAAGACGTTCTTGTGCAGCCGTGAAATCACGCATATTTTTAGCGAGTTTATCTACAGGCATTTGCTTCTCCATAACTTTGATCGCCTCAGTGGTGCTGCCGACAGCATGAGCCATTTTGCCCACACTATACATGTGTCTGCAAAACCAACTCAATTAACATTCAAATATGACACACTGAAATTGTTAACCATCGCATTTCCACAATAAAATACCAGGCTACTTCCTAGTAAACTTGGCTTTCGACTGGAAAAACGTTGCCAGATGTGAGTGCCAACCGCTTAGATATTGCTCCCAAACTGCTGCCTTTAGTGAACACATCCCTTTCAGATAATTACGCATCCATTCTCTTCATCAATAATGATAACGTGTGGTAGCAAATACACCGTTCGCATTCGCACTACACCCTTACAGCTGACTATTCCGATATCGTTGAAGAGATGAACGAAGTTCGACGTGAGTGCGAGTAGGAAAAGACGAACTCAATCTATCTAAATGACCACCGTGACCAGGTGGTGGTCAACAATTGAAGTAAGAAAATGAACTACGAGTAAGGAAAGTCCGTTATAAGAAAATCTAAATCAACTTGAATAAATTAAAGTTACCTATTTTGTGCGCCGATTGCATTCATTTTAGCACTCATATTGATACTCTTTGCTTTTTGTTTACGAAGTTGTAGAAGCTCCTTGGCGAGTACAGCACATGCGTCACGTTGACCAGATTTTGCGAGTTTTTTGATTTCGATTTCCTTAAGTAGCAATAATAACATCAACAAACAATACAACCATTTCATATGGACATTCAATAAACGTGCCGACCGTCCCAACGCTTCTTTCTTCGCTCACAGAGGCATTTTAATTAAGAAATCTAACAACTAAGGCATATTTGCAGCCCCCCCCCCCTTCCCTCCACACAAATTAGATTCTGAAGCATCTGTAGATTGTATGCAAAAACGGCAAACATTTTACACGAAGATCTTTTGAAGCTCAACTTAATAACGTTGGTTGCATTAGGAAGATATTTACCAGTTCTTTTTCCTTTCTCTCAAGTGCCCTTCTGTCGCTTTCCAATTCTCGATTTGTTCTCCTTAATATGCGCTGATTTGCTCGCATTTCCTCTACAAGAAGAAAATTTAGAAAACACCCTAAAGGACATGGTAAGGCGTGTATAGTTACATAATGACTGGGTGGGTAAAATCGTTCCCACGTGTCGAGGTATTTCTGAGGCAATGGAATGATAGTGGAAACAATTTTACTTTTAGAAGCTAAACTTCTGAAATATGTGTAGTTGAAAATCACCAACGAATATTTGATTGCTAATCTGAACACTATGAAGAAGGCATATGTTCCACTCTCTCCTTCGCTCCCCTCCCCCAAATACTCCTAAAAGAAAATTTGGGGATTTTGTTTCGTCGCCTTCTTAGGCAGCTTTAGCAAACGTGTGCAAAAAGCATGTTACGGAAGAACCCACTTGTCCTGCGGTCTTCCATATCGTATTAATTTGTATCCGCTCTTCCACCCTCACCCCTCCTATGTTCATGCATGTTTTTCCTTTGTTTTCATTTGAGACTGGTTTAAAGGCAAAGCTAACTAAGTGAAAAATGTCCTTATCTAAGTTTCGTAGTTCCTAGCAGGATTTCAACATCGTCCGAGGTCAGGGGTCACCTGGTGAGAGAGAAGGGAGGGGGAAAAAACGAATAAAAACTACTCCACATAACTATCGCATTGAAGACAAATATACGCTCAAAGATCCTCAACGCACAATTTCAGGATTTCCAAGTGAAATGAAACTTTCGTTAAAGTTCTGCAATAATCTAAGCAAAACTAGTGCATCATGGTACTCGGAGAGAAACTTTCCATAACTTTCGTTTAAAAAATTAAGTTAAGACTGGACGATAGGGACAGGAGAAAACTAATACCCTTTGGATCCGTCTTCTTGAACCATGACATTGGCAGATGAAACTTCCGTCAAGATCGAATGAATCCTGCAATTTGAATAAGAAAATGAAAAAGTGAATCATACAGAAACGTCTTGCTAAGATAATATCCTGATAGAAGTACAGCTATATGATGTGCTTATATTCACTTCAACATCAACAAACTAACATCAACACATCATAAATTTCGAAAATTAAAAAAAAAAACCTCAGGTAACCTAGCGAAGAAGATAAATTCTGTTGCGTAGATGCCGTATCGATTAAGTGGAATAGGCATTGAGACACTCATAGTTTCAAATTTCAATAACGAAACAACAATGACTCATCACATCTGTCAATAAACACTGTGAGACGAATGAACTTCATCATCGATGAAACAAATCCCTCATAGTAGCTTTTACTTACGCAATGGTTTATTGTAAAGCGCTTAGTGACAGCCGATTCAATCAAATATTCTAAAATTATAAAATTTGAATTTAGTGGAATAATCCCAACAATTAATATTTAAATAATAAGCAAAAATATGAATCATAGATATTCATTAATTCACCTGATCATATACAATGAAAGCTATATAACATGAGAACAATTACTTTCGAGACTATTGTATAAGAATGCAATCACGCAAAGCGTTAACTCTATTTTAATATTCATAGGCACACAATGCTATAAGCCAACCAAAATTTATAAGCCAAATAAAGAATAGATGAAATATAAAACCACGAGAACGTTCAGAAACATAAAATGATACAATGGGTTATCAGCGATTTCATGATTGCTTCATTACCCATTTCCGCTTTCTAATCTGCTCATTAGTGATACAGAATGAAAGAAGCCCTTTTCTTCAGGATGACTGCTAGTTGCAATTTACATGAAGGGCAAAAACACGGGAAGGAATAGGCAATGAACGTTCAACAACCGGAAACTCGTCGAAATGCGTACGCAATACCCGAGGGAGGGGAGGGAGGGCTGGATGGATGAAAAATTTAATATATGTTCAGTATGTGCGAGCATTGTTTTTTCCTTTAAGCAACCTCTTAACGCCTACTTAAACTCAACTTTCAAAGACTATGCGATACAACTGTATGGATACCGGGGCATTTTTTTAGTATCAGCTTGACGTGAACACAGAGTCGAGAAGTGAACAATAAAGAATAAAAGGTTTGATAACATCCTGTTTGACTATGCCAACGTCCGTACTTGTGGCATCCATAAGCAATGTAAGTCTTTCTTGACAGAAGCAGCACCCCTCTCCGACCCCCTCCCCACCACCCCTCTCCCCACAGGACCCTTCTCATTTTTTTAAACCAATATTCGATGATGCTGAATAGGCTAACCACGCATAGCACTTTTCGTTAGGTTTTCGATTCTGTTTTATCGCTCAAGTTGATCCTCAGTCAAAAATTCTACGACCTAAGGTCTTGTAGTTTTGTTCCTTCTTATCCGGTCGTTGATGACCCAGTACCTGTGGGGATTTATGAGCCAGTACGTGTAGGAAACTCTTGATGCAATTTCCAACACGTCAACAATGCAATTTATCAAAGCCCACTCCCTGCAATTTTTAATAACAACACAGCAAGTTGCCCAATACGTGAGTCCAAACGTGTTCCTTTCGTGGATGGCTTTAGAGTTTCTACCTCAACTTTTATAACCTATAATGTACTTCCGATTCTATTGTCCTTTGGTCACGTAGGTGGTTGTCACCTTTAACCTCAGGTAGCACCTGCGTATTGGATGGTTGCTTGCCAAAGATTTGTGCGCTACCTTGAGCAGCATACTCAACTTCTTACAACACATTTCGAATATTGTGAAGAGAGGAAAAGGTGACCCCAAAAGGTGACCTCTAGATGACCCCAATCACAACAACCACCAAATGAAGGTGCTTGAAGATGTCCAGTAATGTTTCTGAAAAGACAACGACATACAGTTGGCTCTAACTATTAAAACAGCCGGAACTCGAGCATGACCCGATCTCACTGACTACACTTACTTCAGTCATCACTAAAAACAACGAAACTCCATCACTTATCACAATGCAAAAAAGAAATCTCCACCTGTCCAATCATCACTCGTTGTGTTACCTTCTCTCCCTCTCCCCCCATCGTTGCTCCATTGTAGCACTGTTGGACTTTAGAGGCCTAAATGTTTACTAATATGAAGCATGTAAATAGCCAACAACAAGCACCTACTACATCCTCACCTATCAATAAAAAGACCCCATCAACTTTATTCAGGATTGATTACCCAACCTTGACCAGGATTGGCAACTATAGCTTTAAGTAAAACTTTTGGTAGTGCTATTACAGCGGTAAAGTCGGTTGAAATACTCCACATAGGGGTGACAGAACTTTCAAATTATTGGGTGGAAGTGATTTCCTCAAAGTTGGGTAATTAAACCAAGTGAAGTGGAATTGTGGTGGAGCAGGAAAGGTGTTGAATTGCAAGTTTCGGTTGTATTCACGTAAACGTCCTCGGCATAAGTAAAACATTTCTATGTAAAGCATGGCAAGCAACGATAGCTTATTCGAATGTGATCTAAAATTTGTCATTGCTACATTGCTATTTCGAGAATGTTACAGTATTATTGATAATTTTTGAGCATATATGCTATTATTGAGTGTTATATATAAAAATCGATGTGTAAACATTAGTAAAGTTGAGAATATTTGATCGTAATAGGTGTTTGATATGAAGAAACGGATATGAAATTCATTATATGATGCGTAAAAAAATTATGCAATTGTTGGTATCTAAAAATGAGTATTCAACATTGTCTCGTTTTAGCAAATTTGTAGCATAGTGCTTCTCTAGATGGTCTCTGCGCTTGCACCGTTGCAACGGTTGGAGCACATTTTGGGCCTCAGCGTTGTGTCTTCAGAGTCTGGGCCGTTGTGCGAGCAGGTGGTGGAATCCAGGTGTGGGTACTGCGACGTGGATGAATTCAGGACTGGTATTGTGTTGCTCTAAAAACTCGGATTTTCAATAGGTAGGGGACCGCCGTTGGTCATCGAGTAGTGGTGTGCTGATGTGGATGTTGTGGCGGAACTCGAGGGAGCAAGGGGATGGGGACTGGGTGGGTTCGGGATCAGAATCGAAGTCCATAATTACAACAGCTAGCTGGGAATAGCAAAGTGTTGCGGTTGAGTTTCCGAGACCCTCAGAGTAGGTGTAGAGTTGTGGAGGACTCCGATGCAACTCTAGATCTACCTTACTTTGTTGTATTTCGTTACTGTTGGATAGTGTTGCAGTAATTTGTTCTGTTAGATATAATTTTGCGATGATCATATATGTATGGCAGTAATCTCAAACGGTGACCTCAAGAACATCTTGTCTGTCTGAAATTCCGCTTGATCTGAAAACAGCTTCACTTTTGACCGGCATAGGGGTCGAAACAATAGTCCATTCTTCGATGATTATGCATTTGACAGTTATGTTCGCTTAAAAAGTTTATTTTCTTTTAAAATTTTGGATAGTTGCCAGTCTAGTGTAAGCATTTTGAACAGTTACTGTAGTAGTAGAAACTAGAAAGAGGTTAATTTTGCACACCGTGTTATATTTAGTAAAGCTTCAATTGTTGCTGCCAGCTGAAGAATAGAATGGCAACGTTCACTTTAGGAGTGCATTTTCTATTGATTATTTCTGTAGTGTTGATGTGTTTTCGATTTGTTTCTGGGTTGATCCATTTCGTGCTATTTCTTTGTTGTTGGTTTTTTTCTCTATAGCGTTTCGTATGTGTAGTAAGTGTCCCGTTTTTCTTCGGGCACTATTGGAGTTTTTGGCGACGAATTGGGTGCGTCTAAAATTTGTATTTCTATGGGCGACAACGTACGGTGTACTCTGTGGGTGGTGCTAAGGGCGGATATGCCAGCATGAGGCAGCTTGTCCCACGACCATCTTCACTTTCGTTTTTGAAACTTTGGATGTACCTTTAAATTGCAGAGGCATCGATGCAACAAAATCGCGCGTTGTCATTTGTGTAACTAAGGAAATGATGCATTTTATAGGATCATCACTGTTTGCGGTGTTGTCGGGAGACATCTTTGTTCGATAAGCAAACATGCCTGTGAACATCGAAACGTTGAAGCCAGGAGATGGTATGTGCCTTTAATTGTAACAACTCTTAATTTTGGCCCACTTTACTGAAACTTTGGATGTACCTTTAAATTGCAGAGGCATCGATGCAACAAAATCGCGCGTTGTCATTTGTGTAACTAAGGAAATGATGCATTTTATAGGATCATCACTGTTTGCGGTGTTGTCGGGAGACATCTTTGTTCGATAAGCAAACATGCCTGTGAACATCGAAACGTTGAAGCCAGGAGATGGTATGTGCCTTTAATTGTAACAACTCTTAATTTTGGCCCACTTTACGTCTTCTCTGGCTGGATTTTATCCGTATAGCCAAAACGACCAATGAATTCTTTGGCTGACGAAAGCTTGGAGTTGGTCAGATTTTATTGTTGTTTATATATCCTTATATTGCTGTAATATTCCATCCTTCATAGATGGACTGCTTCGGAATGGAAACTGAACTGTCCGCATCTCTACAGAAGGGTTGGTAACTCCCTGACTTCGCTAAAGCTTTTCGCTGTCCTGTTGTGGTTTTCATTATTCATATTTATCTTTTAATATATATTCAATGGGTTTTCTTGCTAGAAATCGTTCGAAATCTGAAATTGCCTTTGAAGGCCAAATTTCAGCTGGCAAATTGCTGAGCAAATTTTTGAGTGCGGAGTTTGTTCGTCATTAACGGATTGGGGGGAGGGGGGAGAGAGGCACTTTCAAATTGCTATTTATTTTCGACCACTATGGGTCGTATGAAAATTGCAACGTCCCTTATCCAAGTCACTTCTCCGAATCAGAATATCTGTTTTATAACAACGCTAGATACAGTTGGTGCGTCGATGATACACCACTCTACGATTTTTTCGACTATCTGTAATAATTTTTGCAGGGAAAACATTCCCAAAGAACGGACAGAAGGTGTCGTGCCATTATGTTCTCACGCTTCAGGATGGTAAGGAGGTTTGCGTTTTTGTACTCTGGTTTTTTTTGAAGGTGGAAATTAGTGATCCACTTGCGAAGAGCCTAACGACACTTTCCAACAATCTGTTCCACAATTTTTTTGAGCTTTCGAACTATTTGCGAAGCTTTTCAGCTCACTTCTAAGATTTTCCTGCAGTTTTTCAACAACTCCCCACCTTCTATTGTCGCTTGACGAGATTTTCCAATCTCGTTCCAATTTCGCCGACACTTCCCACCTATTTTCAAGCATTGTAATGCCATTTTCCAACTTCCAGCACAAATTTCATAACGATTCTGCCTCGTTAAGTCTCTTTGGTCATGTTTTACCTTCCTTCACTTTCCCTTCCTTTTCTGACTTTTCCCAATGCGCTTTTTGCTTGTTTTAAGTTGGGATTTCTTCATATTTATATTTGTGCAGTTGTACGTTGCAAGAAAACTATATGACTCTCAGGAAATGCGGATTGCATTTCTGGTTTCCTTCACGATACACAATTTAAGGTTAATGCTTTGGATCATTTTTTGTGTGGCCTAAGTTGATGGTTTTGCCGTTGCCCCTACCAATTCACATGCTACTGTCATTCATTGTCCCATCCGTGACTAAGAGTGCTTACTGCTTACAGGTGGACAGTTCCCGTAGCCGCGGGAAACCGTTCGAGTTCAAGATTGGTAAAGGTGAGGTAATCAGAGGATGGGACGAGGGTGTTGCTATGGTTTGCTTTTACATTTTTTCGGTTTTCTCGTTTTTACACAAGAAAGACACTCGAAAACGTTGTGTTGAGGCATCTTTTTTCCTTGCCACAACAATCTTATTTACAGTATCCATATTTGGAATCTGTAGTTTCCTTCTTTCTTAATATCGGTGGCATCACACCTTCAAAACGGACTCTGTCGAGGAGGATTCTGATGGAAGATATCAAAATGGGTAGCGTATCTGCTTTTAATTTTGATGTGATATGGCAACTAAAGGATATTTATTGCAACTAACTGCTACAAAAGCATCAATGGAATGCTTCTGTCATACTTGCTGCTATATCACTCAATAGTCCCACAGTAGAGGGTAAATCAACTATCGGTGGAGTGCTCGTTTTAACGTCTTATGACGTCGACGATGTCTGAAAGTGTGTTGGTGGGAGTCTTTGTCGTTGCTGGTGCCGTATGTCATTGAAGAGATCTGTTTTTTCTTTTCTGTGTCCAAGAGGTGTTTTCTACTTTTGCAGAGTTTAAGTTGGTTCTCCTATTCAAGAAGAGGAGTGGCTCAGGGATCCCATTCAAAAGGATTTTATCTTCATGCAAATATGAAAACTATAGCTGTCCACTGAATAAACAGTAGACAACTGGATGAAAGATGTTTCCGATTTATAGGTATAGAAATTGACCTCGATTGTAGATGTCGGTTGGGCAGCGTGCGAAGCTGACCATCACTCCGGACTTGGGCTACGGTAGTCGTGGAGTGCCCGGTGCGATTCCGGCTAACGCGACGCTCATCTTTGACGTAGAGCTCCTCGGAGTGAAATAAAAGGCGAGATAGAGAGTTGCAACAGCGGATTGTGCCCCTTTCCCCTACCTCTGCGAAGTTTTTGCTTTTTTTTCCTCTCATCTCGAAGGAACCAATATGTTTTCTCTCCAGTAAATAGTTCGTTCGTAGATCGCAACGCTGTTTAGCCACCCTTAGCCTCAGCGACGTTGTTTTTTCACCTGTTTACTATTCGGAAACAACCTATTGAACGATTGGAGTGGGAAGTTGCTTTTTGGCAGGTTTGCACAACAGATGTATTTAATCTCCACCCGGATGTGTTGGTGTATTTTAAGTAGGGAAATACGCATACAAAATACCGTATTGGTCATATGTCAGAAGCCTTTGCTACCCTCTACAAGCCTTAGCTAGCACATTGTTCCACTTCAGCAATGGGCTTGCAAACGCGTATTGCTGGGCTTTTGGATGTGTTGTTCTCTTCGTTTGCTTTCGCAGCATTTGGTGCTGCAATTTTTTGCTTCCATAGGGCATTGTGCATTGCAGTGATACAGCGTTATCTGCATCGTATGTGTGGCAACATCTTTTGATAGAGATTTATTGCGGTTTCATTATATGGGTTTGGTTTATTTACTCTTGTTTAGTTCCCAAATGGTGTACCTGTCCACCGATATTTTTCGAATGGCTGGTTAGAGCCGGGTACTTCTTGTCGACCTAATCCGCAGACGTTTTACTACAACTGCTGTGCAGCGATACGTTGTAGTTTTGGGGTGTTTTGCTGTGCTCTTCAAATTGTTGCTATGGGTGGTGTTGAACGATGAAATTTGTATTTTGTTGTTTTCGAGTTCACATCGACTTACATAAATCCTGTCCACCTCTTAGTAATCTAAACGCCGCATAGTGAATCTTCTCGTTCAGAGCATATCGTTTTGTATCGCAGTATTTATTGCTGAACGTTGCTGAAAATGTTGTTCGCTGATCATATCCGTGTTGTAACTTATTCGCCTTCTAAATAAAGTTATCGATAAATGACTTCTGACTCGTATTATCGTTTGGTCATTTCCAATATTCTACCCATTTGATTTCGGTTTCCCTATGAATGGAGCATATTCTCGGTACACGTTGGCAGATTGCACTTGCAAAATCAGTTATGATAACGTTGTGTGCATGAGTTGCATAGGTTTGGTGATTACATGTCTTATAACCTCATTATGGAAACCTATGATCTTCGATATGCCCTAAGAAATGTGTTAGTGGTACGGGCATGGTATGCGTTTGTACGTATCACTCACCTGACAGACTAGTATCACGTACAACTGGAGAAAGAAATAAAACATGGAAGGTGACGCTTTCAAATTTAACTGGGCAAATTTAACTGGGCACAAATTTATGGTAAAAATTGGTCGATGCTACTCACAGCCCCGAATTATTACTAGCGGAGTTCCACAAGGAAGTATACTTGGCCCTTTTCGACATACTGCCATAGAAATTCACCGGCCTACAGATGCGTTCTGATATCATAGATCTGGAATGAAAAGCGTTCAGGTTCCTTTTGCTCCTGTAAATTCCTGTTGCTTCTGGAAATTGGTGGATATGTGGGGTATACGATGTAGAGGTCAGCCTATAATGCACGCTGTTCAAACCATTCGCAACTCTAGCTGCGATCATCTTCTAAGTCGAGACTATTTAGAAGACAAGTAAGCGGGTACAAGGATACGGAATTTGTGGCGTCATAAAGGGCAATTCTAGGGGGGGGGGGGGGGGGGGGGGAATATCCACTCTACTTTGTAACCACAGGTTACGTAAGAGTTTACTTGTAGTACTATAAATTCCAGTATAAGTTTTTAGTATTCCCCTTCGATGCGGTGGTTGACAGGGTTGCCCGTAAGGGTTTTTTATTTTATTTTAGTATTTCCCTATTTGGATCGCATAAAATGCGTTAAGTCCGAATTTCCAGCTACGTTTTATTGTGCTGCTGAAGTTTGGCAGGTGGCAAGCATTCATCTAATAGAGTCGTTGCATTATTCAGCTACATTCGTCGTGTCGTCTACGAGTTGCGTCGATTAAGTCCTCATGTACCGCATATTCACAAGGGTGATGCCCTCACACCGCCTTCTGATGGATCGATCATCTTCGAATCTACGCAAGTGTTTAGGTAATTATGAACGTTTCCTTCCGTGAAATGCAATTTATACAGGAAGATCGGAAATTTCGCCACAAATTTGAAAGTACATGAAAGTCTGCCAATCGTAATGGCACCGCGATAGCCGTTTCATTTTGAACAGGTAGTGGAAATCTAACATCGTAAACAGTTGTATATGGTCATTTCTTTTTCGCTGACCTAATCTTCGTGAATCAGGGTGACAGTCAGATATCTTTGCTTTCGCCACTAGGTCGCCATCTATCTGGATGGGGTTCTTAGGTAAACTTCTCTTTCAAGCACCTATTAGAGGTGCTCGAAACAGAAATGTATCAAGCTTCTGGAGCTGTTGCTGCTACCTGGTGCTTTATTCGTAGGTATTTTTGTTTTGCTTTGTTGCAGTAACAATTTCTTTGCAGTTCGGTCAATGTTCATCCAAGTGCAGGAGACGCCAAATCCGTTAACGCTGAAATTTTTGCCTGGTGAGCCGGTATTGGGCCCTGGACGAGGAACTATGGATTTCACTTCTGTATCTGCAGCAAAACGAAGTCCTCTTGCATTGTAGGATATTTCTATCTACGCATTCCATTATTTAGGTTTAGAAAGGTCCCCGTCTTCATACTTTCTTTTTTCATTCACCGTGGTGGCGTATAGTAAGTTGCTGGTCTATGCGACCAATATGTACTGCTATATACCATTTACTGAATTTGGCAACGGGATGATGGTAATTGGCGAATATAAAGGAAAAACCATATTGATGTGTACCTTATATTGCAGGGCAGAGCATATTCTTTGCACGTTGAACGAAAACTCATCGTCTTCTATTTTATGGGATTGGATTTCATAAACATCGCTACGTTTTAATGAAATTCATAAAGTACTCAAAATTTGGCAACGTTTCAAAAATGCTTTGTTGCTTATTGCTAATGGGAATTTATATTTCGCTGCGGGGTCAGCTGCTATAGCTTTGGTTTATGAGATGAAGCTCACTAATGAGGATCAGGTTCTCAGCTCTGAAAATCGTCGACTAATTGCAGTGGAGCTTTTTTTTTTGTTGTGAAAACTTTCATTACTTTCGAGGCTTAAAATTTGATAGTTCCATTCAATAAATTTTCGAATTTGCTCGCCAAATAATTTTGGTTACTTCATTTTACAATAATAACGAATTTTGAGAGCCACAACATGAACGATGTAAAAATTCTGTGAATAAGTGAGCAAGACCACTGATATTATTTCATGTGGTCACTATTAGGATCGTTTATATTTGAATAAAGTTGCATTACTTGAATTTATCGAAAGCGAAACCAATAAAGTAACGGGAACTGGGTAGATGGGAACGGGTCCATGATGTTCTTCTTGCCGGACAAGGCTCTAGCATTGAGCTATCACGAATGCCATGCCTGATTATTGCTTTTTAATCAGCGTCTGAGGTGGATTAAAATTGTTGGCTGCTGTATATGATTACATCTTTCACTTCTATCTGTGCACTGTTATGAATGATACGAATTATTTTATCCCATCGTTGAGGCAGTTTATTTTATTCATCGATTGTTCGGTTGATCGGTTTCAGGCAGTTATTCCGGGTGGATGGTGTGAAGAGTATTTTCTTTGGCGAGGATTTCATTACGGTGACAAAAGCGAATGAAGAAACTGATTGGGCGGTTATGAAGCCGGAAATTTTTGCCACGATCATGGACTTCCTACAAACGGGAAAGGCTATTGTCAACGATGGAGAGGTCCCCGATGGACCTATGGATACAAGTGAGTGTTCTGTTATCATGCGAAGAATTATTGGTATTTTGATTGTTATTCGTGAAAAGCGATACTTTTTGACAGTCGTAGCTAATAAAATAAGCAACGAAAATAGTTTGCTAGAGTTGGAAAGAATTGCGCTTATTGAGAAAAAAGGTTTTTAACGCTTATCGTCAATGTTGATTTCCCGATGAGGATTTTAGGCAAAAAATCGCCAAAGAAATCGCAAATGAACAGCATAGAAAACTCGATGCAAATCGTTGGTTTTCATCGCCAATGAATGGGTGGCGACCTGCAATTTGAAGTTTTATTCGTGGGTGGCCAAATTTATGCTTGTTTTGGAGTGTTGATCACGTTGCCTCTTGCAAATGAACGTTTACTTCATTGTGATGTTAATAGTTGTTAAGATCTGCATGCATTTGACTGCAGTTAATATGTTCATTCGGTGCCAGTATAGTCGAAATTTCGAAAAATGTTTGTAAGGAAGGTAGAACGCCCTACTCGACGTTCTGAGCATAAAATACAAGATCTATACCTAGCTTTTTTCAATGAAATTCTGCTCTAATGAAACCAATTGCTATCGAAAGTGGTGAATTTTGAAAAAGACTATTAAGTGATAGAGAAATTGCAGTGATCCATCCGGAAGATGATGACACTGTGGCGATGATAAAGGAACTACTCGAATCACGTGTCAAACCAATGGTTCAAGAAGATGGTGGTGATATTATCTATAAGGGTTTTCATGATGGCATTGTGCATCTCAAATTGAAGGTGCTCATTTTCGCATTCTAAACTTCTTTCTTTTACTCTTCAAGTAATTCACGTCACGCTTTATGAGACGTAATGCGTTTTACTTCATTTCACGTTTCACGTCAACAAATGCTTGTTGCATGAGCGTTGCAAAAAATGTGCTAATGAGCTGTAGATGATTGAAGCGAGGACATATTTCAGTATAGACCTGCAAGGTGAATGATTGGGGGACTTTGCAGTGGTATTCAGGCACTGTTTTATAGAGCTGCTATAGTTACAATGGTGTGAAATTGCCCTGAATATAGATTTGTGTCGCAATATTTGCGGTGTTACGATATAGGTTGGCAGTTAATTTCGAAGGCTATAATAATACATCCGCTGATTGCATCTTTTCATAAGGAACTTACGCTCTTGGCTTGACGCATTCAAGCTGTCAGTATTTTCCATGATTATTACACCTTTATCTACAATAGTCGATGATTTTGGTTTTGCAGGATGTTTACCTTCGTATATTTTAGGCACCATGGGTAAATATGCATCCTGTAGGCAAAAGATTGTTTCACCTCAACTTATTTGTGATGTGTTATTGTGAGTTGTGCTGGTTTACACACTTTAGTGTTCAGTTTGTTGAATTCCTCACCAATTTTTTGATGTTCGTGTAGTGGAGTTGAGAGCTGCAATAAGTGGTGATCGAATCATTTCAGGGTTCATGTACTGGTTGTCCAAGTTCATTGGTAACACTCAAGTCTGGAATCAAAAATATGCTGCAGTTTTATGTACCTGAAGTGGTGGACGTAATCGAGGTCAAAGACGAGGCGGATCTTATCATAGAATCTGCACTTGAGAAAATGGAGAAGAACTTCAGCGGAACACCTGAATAAATATGCCGGAATCATGACTGTGTTGGTTGGTATATTAACTCAATTTTTCGTAGAGGGAGACCGTCGGACCTTCATTAAGCGTTTTTCGACGACCATGGAACCTTTACGAATGCCGAGGTCTTTTATAGGTCTCATTGGATGATAATTTTTATGCTTTCGAGTCTATAAGATAGTTCCCATAGCATATTATCAGGCGTGAAATTTCTATAAGCTGGCTATTACTTTTGCTGTCTCCTTAACGCCTGGGAAAACATTTTTATGAGGGTTAGGCGGTCTTTTTTATAGTTTTTTAACCGTCACTTCACCAGAGGTAGGAATAACGTACGTATCTTCAAAACTTAGGAGGCATATTTTCTGCTGTCGCAAAATGCGAAGAGCATTGTCATATGTCATACAAGGTATGCAGTGTTATAAGGGCGGTCTCTCTGCTTTCGGCCTCTTATCTTCCGGCAGACGTGATGTGTTTTCTCACTTTTATTTATTGTTTGCAGATTACTTCATATAACGAAGGAGGTCGATGAAGAAGGTAGAACGAGTGGTGTGTTGTGTGACCGTTTTGCTTGTTTCCTGAGAAAACAGCTACTTTCAAAGTGTATAAATGTGAATACGTTCATTTTATTGATTCGTTGACCATTTGGATGTATAAATAGAGATCTTCAACGAAATGCTCATTTGCACTATTTGTTTGCAGTATTTTTCCATATTCGCTTTTGTGGACTTAGCCACGTCATTAAGACATTAAGACATGCCTCTTATCTTCATGAAGAAATTGCCGCAGGGGAGCATATCTCCGTCGCTAGTTATCAGTATTTTCACCTCTCATCTTCAGTTCTTAAACGATTGATGAACGTTGTTACGCTACGCACTTGTGGGCTTTGCTAGGTGATTTTAGGGATTCCCATCAAAATTATGCGATTTTCTTCACAACTCTATAAAAATTTCCTAGAAGATTGTATGAATTTCTCTTCAAGCTATCTCATAAGTTTCGATCCGTATCCCTACCAATTAAAGCATTTTGCACTTTCGTTGTATTTCGTTGTTTCGAATCGTTTGACACAATTTGTTTCATATTTAAACGGCAATCGTTTTTTTTTATAGTTTGTACTTTTCCAAATTTACTAAATTGGCATTATTTCAGTTTGATGCCTTACTTTTCGCTTTCGTAACTCTTTCCCTCCCCCTTCCCCACCCTCTCCCTCCTCCCTCCTCTACCTCAGTGCGCTACCAAATATATCCTGTATTGGAATTCTATATTTATTCGTTTATTTTGAAAGGAGATAAAAGTAGATGAAAGAAATAAAACATACGTTTGTATATGAATCATTGATTGCTTTTAATTTTACAGCGGATGATATGCACCAATTCCTGAGCATTGTTGGTTTTCCCATCAGCAAGTCCTTATAATTTTAGGATTGTGTAATGCAGGATATCCTCCATTCTTATTGAAGTATCGGTCGAGGCAGCATTAATATATCTTTTAAGAAGAAGCAACTTTCAGAAAAAATACGAAGTTATATTTAATTTACTAAAGTAAAACAAACGAAATTTTCGAATCATTTAACTGGGTATGTGGTTGTCCGTCCTATTTATAGCCTAAAACTTATGCTGTTTTGTTTTGAAGAACATAGGCGCTATTTAGTTGACACATTGAAGTTCGGCTCCATTGAATGAGTGTTTATAAAAGCCCACTGCCAAGAACGATTGGTTCAGCTTCAGTTCGAAGCGTTTCGTTAGACTGAGAAATGGAAATTTTCATTGAGACAAATTGATTTATTATTACTCTCCATTAGAAAGCTTCTAAAATGACGTAAATGAAATATGTGGTATATAGAACTATATTGTTATAAGCAAACAAAAGAGGTAAAATTAATGTAGTATTTATGTGTAATGCTAAAAAAAAAATAACGCAGTATTTCGAAAGACAATCGATGAAGAGAATGAGCATATTTAACAGATAATTACCAATCGATGGTAAGAGATTACGATGAAAGTCCTTATTATTTGATAATGAAAGAAAGAAAGCGTAAGTGGAAAGTTGAGTCGAATTTTATTTTTAATTCACTGCAATACAAAAATAAAAAACAAAAATGCAACAAAATAAAGCGGTCAAATACAAATGAGTAGAAATGGATAGTCATATACAAGGCACAAGTAGGTGGGCACTAACAATGGCCATATGCAATATAGAGGCGGTTGCACAATGAGAGCGACCGTATACAATGTAAAGTTGCTGAATAGTGGTAATGACCATACACAGCATGGAGATAGATCAACTTTGTCAGTGGATATGTAGAATGCAGAGGTAGATAGACAACGAGAGTGATCATATATCATAACAGTGATATGATCGTATACAATAATAACACATGCACTGTGCCCCACAACCCGTGGGGATGAACCATCGTCCACTATTCGCCAACCCTTTCCATTAGTGGCCACGTTATCGAGTGATGTGTATTTTCTAAGATCCCATCACTGATGCACATCTCATTCCCATTTAATGATGCTTTGTTCATGATTGGATCTGTGCGTGGTCACTCGGAGCTTCACCTGTGGTCACCTAGCAAATGACCTTTGAATGTGGATTTGATGGTGTTGTTGCGAAAGTTTTATCCAATGTTCTCGTTCACTCGTTATGTTCACATAAAAGTGTCGTTTGAAACGTGCTGGCGATTTCTTTTCTTATATAATCTCTAAGGTGAAATGAAATGTGACGTTAAAGATTTTTCAATCGGCTGGCGGTAGGAGTCACCTTTAATTGAAAAGTTTGAAGAATTGCACAATATTTATGCATATAAAAAGAGTAAAAATGATGAAGAAAAAAATAGAGGAAAAAAAAGTTTTTTTTTTTGTTTGTTGTTGTTATTGTTGGGTGCTATGTTTTCTTTATATTATCTTTCTATCGTTCTATCCCTCACGTAAAAACTTTTCGAAATTCCATCGTATATTTTATATTTGCTTTTGAATGAGTTTAATTTCATACATATGAACTGTAGAAACTTTAATTGTGCAATTCATTGTTACACAGTTTTGCTCAGCTGAAAAGGAAACAGTAAAGGTGTAAAAGTGTGATGGTAGTTGGTGAGGGAAGGGGGATGGGGGGGGGGGGTGGGGGGGGGGGGGAAGAGGGGGATGGTCCATTTATAAGTAAGTTAATGCAGAATCGATGGAACGATAGAAGCCGTTGTGTAAAAAGGGCGACATCACCGGTGGATGTTTGATTTGCAAAAGGATAGCTAAACTCAGAATCTGAATCTATGCCTGAGGGTAATATTGCCTCAAAAACAACTTGGCCATCATCTTATATGGATAATAGGCTGACTCAGTTATTAAACGGAGCAATAATACGATTATGCAAATGCAAATGAGTTTCGATATGAAATGATTATACAAATGAAGCGAAATCGTTCGCTTTATAAATAAAATCGCAATCTGTTGAGAAATTTTCGAATTGCCATTCACTAATTTTCAGTATTTTGGGTTTCCTGAATTTTATCACTTATCACTGTCACTCCGAATTCTTATCAGCTTTATAATATTTTATCATATTCCAATAAAATAAGTTTCTTTGAAAGAAGAATTTTTTTTTTTAAATGAAAATCTGATAGCGTATTGCATCAATCTTATCATTTCCAATGGAATTGTTGATATGTACGAAATTCGATTTTTTCTCAAAGGTTTTTATTTTCGACAATAAAAAGGAATATGCTGATTTAATTTCATTGATTAACAAAACGATGATTGATGATATGTGAAGAGAATTTTCGAAGCGTTTCGTAAGTGTTCACTATGAACAATGAAAAACGTCAACAAGAGTAAGAGTATGTTTTTGTGAGGATTTGCTCATTTAGAAGGTGGAATGGCGAGTAAATCAACGAACAACTTGCCAAATATCTTCAAAGCAGCGTATATCACCCACGCATCATTAATCAATTACTTTCATTTCTGCATTTTGCTTCAGTGTTTGCTTCGTCCGATTGTGAAATTTTCTCGTGAACAAGGCTTTCAAGTTGGAATAAGTTGTTAAAGCTGGAAGTAGGCTTGACGCGTATCGTTCGTTTTGGACAGCAGATTGCTCTACAGACTGTCATCGTTTGAATGATGCAGTACACGTTTGTAGTCGTGTTGTTGTTGTTCGTTGATTCCATTACTCGCCATTCATCCAAGTAATATTGCTTTTTGTCTATCATTGTAGGCTAATGTTGCTAACATCGAAATATGTATAAAAATATTTTCCATTCAAATCAACGGGATATCTGTCCATTGAGAATTCGCCGCATTGAAAAGAATTGCCGAAAATGAGTTATACGCTTGTGAAAAATCAACCTCCGAATAGGAAACATTCAACTTCCCAAGTGTTCTCCACATATTTTTATTCCTTTATGCAAATCTAATGGAATTCTGTATTCGATTAAAAGCTTCTAATAAATGGATGCATACTTGATTATGCTTAGATGAATGTGGATTTTCTTTAAATTTAGTCGAGAGCAGCTTTTGCGATATGAGGTCTATTTGTGGTGTGTTCCACATTGAAATTCGATTTACGACTCTAAATCGACGGTGTTGTCGGCAATATTCCCACCGGGCACTTCCAACGATGAACACTGCTCATGCGGGAATTCTAAATTCGCCCACTCCGCTTTATTCCTTTAGCTTTATATTTCTGCGGTCATTACATCCCTCACGCTTTTTTTTTTGCTTATTCTTTGTTAGCGTTGTGTTACTTTACTTAATGGCCTTAGGTATGCTATTTCAGTTGCGTTGATTTTTTTGAACAAAATCTCATATATTCATATATCAGCAAGGCTTTATAGTTTTCTTGGTACGATATTTTAACAATTTGTTCGGGTAAACCACTGTAATTTTTTCTTTCAGAGAAAAGAAAACCTGAACTTACGATCTAAAATGGAAATATTTTGTCATCCTTCGGGAATTCATCTTTTCCTGGAAAATTCCTTTCCCCGCCCTCCACTGCTCAACCTCTTCTCATTCATCTGATTACGGCAAGCTCCGGTACTTTTGGTTAGGAAGTATAGATATAAACACCATCATGCAAATGAAAGTAGTAAGTGACACAACGAAAAGGATGTTTCCACCAGATATTTATTTCTTGGCACCGTCGTTTCGGGCTGCAGAGAACTTTCGTCATGTGGTAATAACGTCAATAGATGAGAATGTTGACGTAACAGAAACGGCGCAAATGTCCTATGTCACACTTGCCATGTTCAGCACAATATCTCAGTTTTTCACGATTTTTTTTCATACTTATAAGAGGGTTTTAATGACCCGATTTCCACATGTTGATTTATTCGTAAATGAATAGTTGTATGTAATTTGCATATTTCGATTTGTTATTTTTTGTTTAATTTGCATATTTCGATTTATTACTTCTTGTTTAATTCATAAACAAAATGGATGATTCTGGAATCATTGCTTTGCAGATTCAAATTGTTTACAAGCTTCGCATCTGCGTCGAGTGTGTATTTGCAATGATGGATTCGTTGTTACACTCATCAAAAGATGCAACTATTATTGAAGTGCGAAGAACAAGAAACGCTCACTGAGTAAATAAGTAAGTAATAAGTTGTCCTTATTCATGAGTGAACAACAAGTAATGAAGTAATTCAAGTAATGAATGTGTGTTTTGCTTATTCGATAAGCCGAACATTGAAACATCCGCTATGCTGTTAGGGTAATTGCTCGTTGTGCATATTCTTCATGCGTTCACCGCCTTCCCTTTCGGCTTAAATTGTTGAGAGCTGTATTTATGAAGAGATCGAAGGGGATGCATGAGACGGGAAGATGAGCGGCTAGGTTCTTGCATAGGAATGTATATGCAGGATTGTGAGTGGATGTGTGCAGTTCGAGTGGCGATACACAGTGGTATAGCGTCACGTGCTGAGTTGTGCTGCGATAAGAGCCTCACCAGCAAATGCCCTGCGGTGTTTAGTGATAGTCGAACCGATATAGTTGTACGGCGGTGGCCAAACACTACTGTCTCATTTTGAAGTGGAATCACATTAGCGGTGATATTTCACGAGATGAACTCTCGTTCCGTTCCTTTTCATGCGTCCGCTGATCTCAACGAGGCGCCCATTCTCTTACACCCATCTTCGCTTAGGTACCACGGTTTTCGTTTTTTCTAAGCTTTTTTCTTCCATTTCGTCTTTTTTGTGTGAGTTACATATATATATATATATATATATATATATATTAAATAAATAAATAAATAAATAAATAAATGTAAATATACATGTAGTGTATAGAGTGCAGAGTTTGTAGACAGCTTATGTTTGTGTTGAAGTGTTTTGGCCTTTTTTTACCTTTGTTTAGTTTCTAACTCAAGAAAAGCATCAATGAATCACTGAAAATTTCCATATATTAGTGAGCAATTGATCGATTCAAATTACCATTCAAATAGACGATGAGACCTTCTTTAGATATGTAAATCATTTCTTGTAAATCGGAATTAAATTTGATTATCTCAAAATTTTAGCTCTCAGCATTCATCGTTCGATAGCTGGTTACCGTTTCTTTGGATTATTTCCTTTTCTTTCGATAATATTCACTTTCTCATCGCTATTTATTCTTATACATTTAGACGTGCAAATTATCTATATTCTCATTTTCACTTGGTGGAAAAGAGGGAAAAAAGTATTAAAAAAAGCAAAAAAAAAGAGAAAAAAAAAGAAGAAGGAAGCAATAACAGCAGTGTAGTATTCTAACATGTTTTGAGAGAGAATATTGCTTTTGTTTAAAAATGTTATGAACACCATAGAAAATTTATTGAGCGCAAATTTTATGTTGAATAGATTTTTATAGTTTTGATCTTTTATTATAGGAATATTGATCACTAAATATTCTAATTTATTATTTTCTTGATGCGATATATATATATATATATATATATATATATATATATATATATATANTAGAGTAAGCTGTATAGAAAGCATTTGTCACTAATTAGCAACACATCATTGCAATGGTATTTCCTAGTTCATATTCGCCACTAAAAAATTTCGAAACAAAAATAAAATAAAATAAAATAAAATAAAATAAATCTTTAAGCTTCTATAAGCGAATAAATGGGAGAACGATGAATGGTATGCAACGATGGGATATTTCTTCTTTTTTTTTGTGTGTGACACATTCCGTTTGCATTAGTTTACGGGAATCGGCGATTGTTTGTTGCCGTTAAGCGAGGTCCATGAGCGCATTTGTCGAACACAACATGGTGCCGTTGTTTTGCTTTTACACTCGAATCTTCTATGTTTATGTGCCGCTATTCACATACCTTGAGGTTTGATCACTCCTCACAACAAAGCTTCGGTTCAACGAGAGAGACTTTAAAGTTCATGCGAAAATGAGCAGTTTTATTGACCGCTTATATCAACAAATAATTCCGTCTTCAGCTATGCTCTTATAAAAATTTAGTTTTTTTTTAACTGAAAATTTTCAACTTTATGAAGAAATTCCTCTAATTTTTGCATCAATAATCAGAAGTAAATTACACTTCAAAATTCATTGGTAGTGCTGAACCACTCGGAAGCAGAACCTTATATCAAGCTGCTGAGATAAGCTCATTAACCATTGATACGGCGCTTTTTTTTGTGCGCTTGCCATATTCTAGCCGTTCGTTGTCAAAAGTGGATTTTAATCTCATAATTCCCCAGGAAATCGTTCTAGCTCAAACTATGAAAGTCTTTGCTTTCCAAAAAAATTCCTAACACTTCTAATCCTTTTTTTTTTCTGCAAGCGTTAAGGTTAGCGGAATAAAATTAAATCATTCATCTCTTTGTAGTCCCTAGTTTTAGCACTTGTTTGACCTCAGGTCAAGGGCGATTTTCAAGTTTGAAAGCACCAGAGATCAAATACGCCGTCACAGCTAGCAGCGGATGCTCGAAAGTATTCTCCAAACGTCCACTCATTGTTTGCGCGAGCAGAGACTACCACAACGATTCTTGTCTGTGGAGATCTTTCATTTTTGATCTTTTCTTATTATTATCGTTCTGCTTTTTTCTCTCAAGCTGATTATATGAGTTTTTCCATCTATGATATCCTATCGAACTTTTCTAGGATTGATTCCAATGAAATCCTCTACCTGTTTGGCCTCAACTGTTCTTTTTTCTTTCGGTTTTATTAGATGCTATTCAATTTTTTCAGTAATCCATCGATTACTGGCTTCTCACTTCACATTAGTAATCTTGCATCATAAGATCTTCGATGGTCCTTTCTCTGCTTCAGTGTTTCTCCACAACTTCTATGGCTTCATGGGATCTTAAGTGATCATTCTTCTATTTCAGACGACCGTTAGTCCTTTCGCTGCTTTCTGAAGTTACTGAAGTTAGTGAACATTCTCCCTTTAGTTCCTGAAGTTCAGAGTTATCTAAGCTAAAATATGGATGTTAACAACTAGTTGGCTGTTTGGTATGTCTTTTGTCGATGAGGTGCTACGACGGATCCAAATATTTCCTCACTTCCGACAATCTTACAGAATCTCTGCTCACTTTTTCTTCGCAGTGTGATGTTATACTTCACTGAATACAAACCCATCTTTAACAAGAAGTCTTCATGAATTTTTTTCGAATAAAAAAATCCCTCTGGAAATTTGTAAGAAGACTAACAGGAAAGCGCATTATGAACAGGAACTCTTCCTTTTTTTGTTCAATGAGGACTGAGGTATTTGTGGAAATTATGAGGATTTTTCATTTATAACGGTGATGTAAATAAAATTGATTTTTTAAAGTGCTTAAATTCTTTTTATTTTTACATGAGCATTTAGCCGCTCACTGAGAGCCTCAATACAGTGAAATATTATGTGAAGACGAGATTTGTCGATGAAAAATATTTGCAGCGAACAGTCATCGGTGAACGCGATGGACGAGTCGATAACGAGAGCAAGACGATCGTCATCACCGTTGCGCTCATACCAGTCTAGCTTCATCCCGCAGAGGAAGATGTCATATTGGGACGGAAAAGGAAAAGGTCAGTGAATATTCTCTTATTTCATTTGTGCTTTTTGCTATCAGATTTTTGGGGTTTTTTTTTTGCTTTGCTTTTGCTGCCAGCCGGATTATGATAAGGATGTAGATTTAATGTATTTTGGCGCTTTGCTTCCCACTTGGGAATATATGTTGCATGCATGGGTTGGGTTGCATCTCTCGGAGACGTAAATACGAAAAACATTCCGCTCTTTGTTGTTGTTTCTTTACTTTCCAGGATACTGACATCTACAAACGGAACAAATAGTGCACAGTTAGGGGAAATACTTGGCATAAGTATATTTCGCCTCTCTCCTTCGTTATCCGCTATCGATTTTACTGCTTATTTCTTTGCAAATCGATGAGAAAAATTAGATAAATGTAATTGTTATTGTAAAGCGAACTCTTTTTCATTGGTGTTCTATTGTGTAATATTTTTTGAATCTTTCATAAATTTTCGTAGAATTTTTGAGAGAAAATGGTTATTGCATCAAGTTTTTGAGTATTTTCACGTATGCACACTGTCAAATGCTCTTCATGTTTGCGTCTTCATCTTTGATGCTTATGGCATTTACCCCAGGGTTTGCAGTTGATGGCATACGGTGGGTATTATATCTTACTGTACGCTCATTGTGAGGAGATCGATTTCGATGTTGCTATAGACTCGAATTGAGTTCATAAAAAGTCTTTTATGTGCCTAATAATCGCAAATGATGATTTTACATATTAATAATTCTAAATCTTTGCATTTTTGAGGCATTTCTTTTTTTTTAATTTTGCATTTTATTGCAATTCGATTTTAACTTTATGAAATAATAATTTCATGTGCATATCGCTTAGCTGTTTAACCGGAAATTGTTCACTTAAAGATGTTTATAGTGATTTGTTCGATTGTTGAAATCTAATGAGCATTTGATGAAACTTCGTCGTCTCGTTGATGAAGTTTAAATGGCTTCGCTAATTTACTGCAATTTTCCTGTCCCCCC
>QEWY01001664.1:773331-802250 GCA_006503575.1 Baylisascaris schroederi | reverse complement strand
CCCCCCCCCTCTCCCTTCCCTCCGACCATAAACCAACAACTATTCGTTCCTTTGTTTTCCTATCCTCGTTTCAAGAATTCAGGAGCCTAATTGCACGTCTTATCCTCGTGATTGAAAGTATAGAAAAAGCTTTGGTTGCTCTTAAGCTTCGGATAATAAGTTAAATCGACCTGAAGTTGTACTGCTTTGATCAGCTATCTTTCCGTCCACGAAACTACCTGTTGTTTCGCACTGTTGTAAGCGTTTGTTCCGCTTATTGGTTTGTATTAACGGAAATACGCATTCACTAAGAGTACTTAACCGCAAAAAATTTCGTATCGAAACGTATGTAAAGATATTGTAAGATATGTAAAGGTGAACACCACTTATTGGCTATCGTATGCCTTTCTGCATGTTGTTTTACAGTTTTTCTCATGGCTACATGACTTATTAGCATTCACGTATGGCGTCGTTGAAAGCAAGAAAAGAAAAATATATGCTTTAGATATTCTTGCGAATTGTTTTTGTTTTTTTTGTTTTTTTTTTTGATTTTTTGTTCCATTTTTTTTTGTCTTCTGTTTTTTTTTTTTTTCGCAAAAGCTGGTGATTGGGAAGCCATTTCTATGCGTTTATTTGTCTGTGAATGGGGAATGGAGTTGCGTGTTTGCTCTTTTTGCGCAGAATCATTTTTGTGATTGGCAATGGCAATATTTCATCGTAATTATGCATTAATTCCATCAGGCTTTTTGTGTTGTTTATTGAAGCATTCGCCTTTGTCAATGAGGCATTAGTAAATTAGAAAGAAAGTAGTGCATTTGGCATGTTGCCTATTATGCATTTGGCATGTTGCCTATTTTCTCGAATTTTATGTTGTTACTATAATGCATATTGAAAATATTATGATTGGTGGGAGAAAATTAATGGAAGTTAATTCTGAGCAAATCAAAATGAAAAAAAAGTTTTACTTATTTTGCTCATTTGTACTAAAAGTTTGAATGTGTCCAGCTAAAAGCGAATGTTTATGCCAAATTAAAGTGAGATTTTTTCCTTTAGTTGAAAATTCTCGAATTTAGAGGCGTTAAAGATTTATTATATAATTTTCACCTCCTATGAGGTTTTTTCCCAAATTGTTGGAGTGGGATTTTCGATTCCATTCATTAATTTTCGATTGCCTTTTAATATAATTCATAGAATCCGAGCGTAGGGACTAAAATTGCCAGGATTCGAGCATAGTGCCTTAAAATTGCGCTAAAAATGTTTCGAGAAATAAGCAGCAGTACTACGCTCATGTGGTCTCGGACTGAACTTTGATCAGTGGTCGCGATAGCTGTTTATGGCATTCCCCGATGCCAACCACTACGAGTGCAGTGCAGCCGTTTGCGAATGTAGCGGACGACGCTTCACACGTTTATTGTGCACAACAATGTCCTTATTGTTGTTATTGGTCCTGATCTTGTTCCAGTTCTTGAGGTTGTTCTTGACCTCGTTCTTACTCTTCTTACTGTTCCCCTTCGTACCGTAGTTCTCTTCCAGGTTCTTCTCATCCTTGATTGCATTCATTTTCTCAATTCATCTAAAGTCATAAATGTTTTGGCAGCAACGCAGTTAATTATAAGATCGATTTTTGTTTGCAAATTATTCTTTTATAGGGCTTAAAATAAGCGCCAGAATGTGCAGTTATGCCACCTTCTTTGCTGAGTTTCGAGTTTTTCAGATCTCCAGCTAGAGAGGGCGATGCTCTGTCTCTTCAAAATAACCGAAAATATCGAAAATATATTTCTATAAATTTTAACATTTCTATTAGCTCACAATTCATATCGTTATGAGAGCTTTTTGCAGCGTTAAAGAATGGTCTAATATTATTTTTAATTAGGTTAAAACGATTAATAAGTTGATGGAAATGTTAATGTTGCTGATATACGGATGTTTTGCAAATCCTGTTTATTCATTGGCCAATCATCGAAGGTAAACAATGAGCGCAATTTTGATGCTCTAAGTCGATGGCATAAATGTTTCCTGTGAGGGGCTTATTGACTTATTTTAAGGCGTCTCACCTCGCAAATCCCTTGTTGTTTATCGTTTTTTGCATATTCCTTACGTTTGAAATACTCTCCAGGATATATGAAACGGAAATATTAGATAGAACGGATATTAAAATTTTTTTTTCCATACATTAGCTTTGCTTTTTTAAAACGAAGTTCCAAAGTTTATCGCTATGTCAAGATTGTGTTGATTTCGAGAGTATTGCTCTTTATTAGTTTACGAGAAAAAGCAATATCAGTTGCTTATATATGTGGCATTCTATTTAGATTAATGCAATCTTTTTAATAGCCTACATTTCCGGTATGCCTAAAATTTATCACTTTTTTTTTGACATTTATCTATATTTGTAAAATTGATTTATCGTTTTCTTTTTCAGAAATTCATCAAAAATAATTCCGTTTGATTTCTAATTAGTAGGTGAAAATTTTCTAGTTAAGCGAGAGTGAAACTTTGATTACTTGTCGTACTTGATTGATGAAATTTTTTAAAATCCTTTTTTCATTCGACGTCTTTTCTCAATTGCATTTTGCTCTTTATACATCCTATAGAGTTTACTATATGCGAAAATGCAATAAAACAACATGTATATGTGAAAATGCAATAAAATAATATATATGAAATTGCAATAAGATATTATGTATGGAATTGCGATGAAGCAATATATATGGAATTGCAATAAAATAATGTATAAAAACATGCATTAAAAACACTATTAATTTGGTCTTTACTTTGCATCAATTTTTCGTTAATTGAAGCATAGAAGTCGTCAACAATGTTTATTGAAGCAGAATCAATTGTAAATGTTTAAGCGATACATAAAATAAAAAAAAGAAATTACTCGATCGTGTGGATGTTTCGTTTGTCATATTTTATGTTGCAATCGTTTGTGATAAGAAATGCTCACCTTATCAGTGATAAAATTTTTATGAGTATTTTAATGCTTCAATAATATGCGCATCTCTCTATTTAATGAACAAATACATTTTGTTGATTGATTATTCGTATTGTTATGTTTCTCTTTGATCGATTGAACGTTTTAAATGAACGCCTCATAATTTGGATATGTCATTTCACATGGGTCCACGCTAACGATCTATTTGGATATGTCAATTTGATGTGTGATCGACGTTAACGATCTTATATTATGCATCGATTTGATTTGCTGTTACAGGTGAAACACGAATTCAGTTGTGTGATTCGATGAAACGTCGCTGTTTACGCAAATATAAAGCGGCCGGTATTATTTAAATGCGTTTAAAAAGTTTTCACCACTACTGAGTATCGGTGATTATCAGTGCCCAAACTTCCTTTACCTCATTCAGCGATGCTTATCTATAGTATGTTTTTATTGTTAATTTTATTTGTGATTGTCTAGAAATATATCTTTAGAATTTCTTCAATTCTATCCATAAGATTCTATTTGCAACATTTTTTTGTTGTTAATCTGCTTCAAATACTTCTATAAAACGTTGCTTCTAATCGAATGCATCATCATCTGTATGTCGTAGTTTTAGAGTTTTGTATTATATGCAAGAAAGCTATGATTTCTGCAGAAGATTGATAATAATGGCATATAGCAGATAGCATTGTGATATGGAATATAGGGATTTTTTTATGCAGAGTTTATGCGTTAAAAATTGAGAAGTTGAGAAATTCATCGTTGCGAGAAAAAGAATTTGGTGGGATAATAAACTGAAGTTTTACTCGCAAATAGTTTCAAAAATTTTCTTGCTCATCATTAAAAAAACCTATAGATGCATAGAGTAATCAAAGAAATTGTTTTGTTTTATTTTGTTTTTTTTTCTCGTCCAATATTATCTGCAAAAAAAAAAAAAAAAAAAAAGGATAGGGAATTAAAGCATTAGAACGGTGGTTAGCAAATGATTTTCGTTAAGGGACTTATTTGGTGAGTGCACTCTTTAAGCATCAAAGAACTTATGTGGCTTAAAATTAGCGCATCAAAGAACATTTGCTAAAAATCGAAACGTGCCACAATTGAATATATTTAGCTTGCTTTATGATCGCCTATGGTCGCCTTTTTTTTTTTTTTGCGCACTTTCAACCGAATGACTTCGCTAGGCAGCTGGCATGAAGGAGGATAGATGGTGAAAACGGGATGGAAAGGGTTATAAAGCATTCAAATGCAGCGGTATCCAATTGTCAGTTATATTCGTGTTTTCATAGTTTGAGTATAGTCGCTGTTCTTACTTTTGCCATCGTTACTTCAAATATATTAGCCATCCATTTGTGGTCTCTCTCATCCTTTCGCTTCCATAGGGTCGACAGCTTTTCATCGTCAATGATACTTCTTTTCTTTTTTTTTTTTTCAGCGACAGAACTCTGATTCACTGAAAAGGTTGTTCAGCGATGAGCATGCATGATAGAGGGAGTAGATATTAGTGGAATTTTTAGTGGCTTATATGCTCAAGATGCAACAAAACTGATAGATTGGCAGTTGATAGTGTTTTATGATGATGTAAATTGAATCACTGATAGAAAGTGGTATTATTTCGAGTTTAGAATGAACGGAAATGATGCTCATAAAATTGTTAGGTGGTTCATTCGAGGTGATCGTACCTTATTTACGAAAGGCAATCACAAAAAAGGCATTTTGCAGTGGGCCTAAAAGGTAATTTGTTAGCTAAGTGCATTATCTTCTTCGCTATAGATAAAGTCGGCTGGCGCAAAAGTTGTTAGTTGAATAGGAAGATTTTTGACTGCATTGAAGGTGACAATAATGACTAGTTGGCACAAATGCTGACAGTTTGCGATTGCAGGTGAACAGGTGTAATTAATTGACAGCCGTTTGTTTTCACCAATATCACATGTGTGTTGTTCTCCATCTAGGCATCTTACTTTGTTTATTGATTACACTGTCAACGCTAACATCGATAGTGTGAAGTTGTCGAATTTTTGCATTGTTTAGCGCACCAGCAAAGGCATTATTGCTGTTTTTCTCAAAAAAAAAGAGTTATTATTGATTGAGCGCTCTAATTTTTGCATGTTTTTGCGTACATATTTTTTGAAAGAGGTTATTTCCACATTATTTCTGCTTTGAATAATAAGCCTATTTGTTTTAAGAAAAAACAGCGCATAGTACGAGGTGAGAAGAATATTTCTCAGTGATAATTAGTGGAAGGGAGCGAGGTGGGATGGGGAGGGGGTTTATTGGACTGATAGGCGAACTAACTAGATATGAGCTAAAATCTGCTGAAAATATTGCTGGCGACTTGTTTTACTTTGGTGAGTTCAATTTTTTCTTTTTATTTATTACGTTATTTTATCCACACTTTACTTATTTTGTCGTTTCAAAAATTTGTACACATTATTTTCAACGCCGCCCTCATTTCTCTGTTGATTAGAGATCACTAAATCAAATTACCAGATCGGTGCAGTTGCATGCTGACGAGTGTTGATCGCTTTGGTGCAGTAGTGCTCATGACGGGTTGTTGTAGTCACTCGCACACCAATACACCATCACTCGTTTAGCTTGTCATTCGACGACGATTGGTCCCTTGAGAACAGTATCTTCGTATCTTTTATTTGCAAGAAAATTTTTGCTGAAATACTTCCTCTTGCCTTCATTCTGCTTACTATTTGCGTGTGAAGTGCACTTATGGCACTGAGTAATTATCAGCAGCCAGCTGTCTTTAATATACCTGTAGAAAGCTTGTCACTTATCAACACTCTTGACAACATGTGTTCAGTGATTGGTTGTATTTGCGTTACAATTGCACGCACTGTGGCCATCTTTGAGGGCGAACTAGCTTTTACTTTAAAAAGCTCTTAAGTAAAAATCACTAAGAGTTCTTTAAATAAACTTTATATCTTTCTTTCGAGGAAGTTGCCATATTTTTTTCTTTTTCTTTTTTTTTTTTGCTTAACTGAGGTCCATTGATGATTAAAGTGAAAATAATTTCAGACTCATCCCGAGAGCAGGTGCGTGTACCCAATGTTATTGCATTAGTAGGATTACCAGCTAGAGGCAAGACGTATATTTCACATAAACTCTGTCGCTATCTGAATTGGATTGGCATAAAAACCAAAGGTTCGCTATTTGCTTTTCTCAAATTTTACTCTACTCAATTCATTTTTGCACTAGCTTTTCCCTGATGCTTATATCCTTGCGTTATTAATTCAGAGCTGTATCAAGAGTAGACATATAAGGACGTTTTTGTCTTATTTTTTAAAGTAGTCTGTATGTGGCAATCGTTGTTTGAGAGTGATTTGAAAATGTCTTTCTCATGTTATCGCTTATCAATTTTTGTTGAAAGTGAAAAAAATTTTTGTACAGTTTTGTAGAAAAAGTTTAAAGTGAGCATTGATAATGTGAGCACTCACTCTCACCAGGAACATACTTACGTATTGAGGAGAGTATGATATGCCTATGTTCACTGAGGTTTCATCTAAACTTTAACGCATAATATCGTTTAGAAGTGCATGAGAGGCAAATGCTGAAATGCTTATTAAAATAACAAATTCAAAGGTATATAAGATTTTATGAATGTTGCATGAATAAGCGATATTATTTTAACGAGTCTTTCGTTTACTATTTTAATGGTACTTGCCTGTTTTGACAGTTATTATTTGATATGGAAATACACCACACAACTTTAAAATATTCGTCGCAAATTTGGTTTGATTGCTTATTAATGCACACGTATGCAATTGAGTATATTTTGCAGCGTTCAATGTTGGTGAATACAGACGTAAAGCATGCAACTTGGAGGAACAAGGCGAATATGAGTTCTTCAATCCGTACAACGAAGAGGGAACTCGTATCCGAGAGTAAGCCGTCTTTTTTCAGCATTCCAATTAATGTGCTTATGAAATCCTCGAAAAAAAGAAACACAACTATGAGACTACAGGAGGCTGCCATTATGAGAGTTGATAACACACCTAGCTTTTGCTTAGTGAAATTTAATTAGGCTCTTAACTTGATGTTTTAGGCTTGTCAGTGAAAACATTTCTTATATTCCTTTATTGCCAGCTTAACTTTAGAACGTTTAAGTGTAGTTTATTTATGAAATCTCAATTTCTTTCATTCATTTTTATGCATATTTCTGTATGGAGTTTTATTAGGGGAATAAACTAGAAGTTGGCGTGATTTACTGTTATTTAGAGGATGGCTTAGCCTTAATAAAATTACTTACTGGATCGCTTATTATGATCGATGATTTGAATTGAAGTGCTGATTAATTTTAGCGTTATTTCAAAGTGAAAATCATGCAATCTTTTTTCAGTGAATGTGCGAGACTTGCCATGGAGGATATGGGCCGCTATTTGGAGAGCAAAGAAGGTGAAGTCGCTGTAAGAAAATTCCAATTCTTTCATCCCATCTTTTGTTTTTCTTTTTTTGTTCGATTCGATCCATATATATAGTCTTTTTTGTTTCGCAATTTTATGAATGTGGTCGTCGGATTTTTTCTTTTTTTCTGGTTTTTGAATCCAGAGTGGCTATACATAGGTCGAATCGAAGTGCATAAGACATTATTGTTGCTGCAATTATTATCGCTGTTTTCATTGCTCTTATCGAGTCCGTATGAATGTTAGCGTTATCATGGAAAGACAAATGTAAATGCATTATCAAATACCATGCACATGCAATTATTTTCCAAGGCAAAATAAAGTGCATCGTACCAGCAGCTAATATCGAAAGCCTTTCATTTGATAGGAAATGGCATGTTCAGAAAGTTGATGTTACTAACCTTCTATTCGCGATTACTTGTGTAAAGCCTTGAAGTTTAATTTCGTTAGGGAAGGGGAAACCACCACTTGTAATACTTGCAACTTCAGTGGATGTTTGAGGTGTATGTAAAGCAGGACGTTAATTCGTGATGTTATTGTTGGAGGAGGGGAGAGAGGATTGCATTTTGTTGCTGCATGTTTGCATATTAAAGATTTTTGACGCTACAAATACGACACGTGAGCGACGTCGTTGGTTGGTCGACTTTTGCGATCGTGGGCATCGTGGTGTTGACGGTCGTGGTCCACCATTCCGAGTGTTCTTCGTTGAGAGTGTCTGTGATGATCCCGACATCATAAATGCGAATATCACTGTACGTTGTTGGCTCTCTTATTTGGCTGTTGGCGGAAGGCCAAAGTTGCTTTTTTCCTCTTTTTGTGTTTATCTCTAATAAAGTACTCATCTCCTCCACTTATGAATTCGTAAATCCATTCTTGCTTCGATTCCTTCTGCGTTGCTATCATCGTCTTCAACGAAACTGATGACCACTGAGAAATGGAAAAAAAAATTGTTACATTTTTTTTTTTGCATTGGCCAGCAAACTTTTCCAGCAATTAGGGCTTTCCTTCATCTCATTTGTTTATTTGTTCTCGTCGGCTTTGGTCTATTCCCACCTGCGCTGTTTTAGCCGTTTAAAACTGAAACATTAGAAGGGACGGCACAAAAAGTCCATCTGATTTAATTTATTTTAATACAATATCTTTTATCTAATTCGTTTTTTTTTCTTGTTATCCCCATTGGATTATCACCAGAAAGCGTTGTGTATGATAGAGAAAAATTTGCAGATCTTATTTTATTTTGCAAATTAGGAGGATGAATCCACTTCTTCGAATTCATAGGCTAGCTGTGGAGTTGTTTTTACCTCTCGCATAGAGGAATAATATTTCCCAAAATCCTTTCGTCTCGTGCTAAAATGAATTCAAATTTACACCGATGAACTTAAAAATACAATCGTTCTCTTCGTAAAATGCTTCATTCTTGAGAAATTAGTATCTAAATTTTTTGTTATTTCTATTAAATCAAAATCGTCGTCCCAGTAGCGATTGTACATAGGCCACACACAGTCGTCCTTCGAGACCAGATGTTCTTATTCGTTTTCGTAACGTTTTATTTGTAGAAGTTCATTGGCGATTCCTAGTTTTCGCATATTTGTATATCCGTCTGTCGTCCATATTCTATCTATTTTTCAGCATATTCAACTTATCGGTCCGCGAAATCAATAGATTTCTAGGTTGCAGCATTGAAGCTGTTTGAACCAGATTTAAATTTGAGGTTCACGCAGAAGTGTTAACCAGTATCAAGCGTTTCAATTTTTACTAGCCATCTATGTAACCGGTCGGTTTGTGCTAGGTGTTTCGGCATAAACGATATACCAAAGCCTATATAACTTGGTAAGCCTTCATCGTATCATATATCATATACCATACGCATACCATATGCAGTAATGAACTTTAAAAAAAGGTGAGGTGAAGAGAGAATTAGTTGTTCAATAGTGTTCCAGGAGGTGAAGGTCAACTCACCTGATTACAAAGGACACATGAGCGAAGATCAAGCTAAGGAGGATTTTACAAAACGAATCGAAAATTACAAACTTCAGGTAGTTACATTATTTTTATGTACCAATTCTCAAGTATTGTAAAATATGACAGTTGAAGAAAGATGGAATTTCATATCGTTGAGCGTGATATACGCTTATTTTACATGTTTTCTGCTGGAAATTATGCCACATATGCATAGAAAGAGGAAAGGACGTCGGATACTGAGAAAATTCATAGATTTTTTTTTTTTTTGATAAATTGCTTATTGAAGAATACATAGAAAAGCTTCCTTGCATTCTTTTTTTTTGCCTTAAATGTAGAAATAAATATTTCAGCATATTCCTTGTTTTTATTCAAATTTTTGCGTAGTACACAACATTGCGATGGGGAACATTTCCGCTGTAATTGTGTCTTAGTAGATTGAAATGTAATATGATCGCATTTATGCAATGGCTTAATTTTTTCTATTTCATAGCAGTGAGTTGCACTTTCTATGCTTCCCGGCTGTACCTTCATTAATGCATCAATTAGTAAAAGATATTCGTACCTGGTGGTGGTTTTGCTGTTCGGAATCACTTCCACTGTTGAAATGTATGATTTTTTTTTGTAAAGAAATGTGAAATGTGCCTCATGTCAGTTGGCTTTTTTTTGCAGTATCAACCCTTAGATGAAGAAATCGATGACGATCTTTCGTTCATCAAGGTGATCAATGCAGGACGTTCATTCTTTGTTCATAACGTAAACGGCCATGTGCAGAGTCGTGTAGTCTACTTCCTAATGAATATTCATCTACTTCCACGATCTGTTTATCTTACAAGGGTTGGTTCTGATGATTGTTCGTTGATTTGTCGAATAAGTCGACCCTTGAATATTTTCTATTGTCTTTTCTGTCATAGGCATATACCTATTCACTTATAATTTCTCAAATGTCGGCCTGTAGAAGTGATTACTTTCATTACACTGATAAATTCTTATCATTGCGCTTTTTTTAAAACTTTCGCTGGACATTTTCTGTGGATTCAAAGTGCTGAAGGATGAAAAAAAAAACTTTTCTATGATTGCGGCGATAGTAAATATGAAAATATTTGTTTCAAATGCGTGCAAGAGTGTATATTTTACATCGGTTCTTCTGTGTCTTTTTTTTCAGAAGTCTTCACTTCTTTTTGTCGATATTAAGTACGAAACATGATTACTGTTTCAAGTTCTTTTCATGTCATTGTTTCCGTCAGCTGTGAACCAAAGAATTTTTCTTTCCTTTTTTTTAAACGAACTCGTGCCCTATTGATAAATTTAAGCATGGTGAAAGCGAATACAACAGGATCGGTCGTCTCGGCGGTGACAGCCCATTAAGTGATAACGGCCTCGAATATGCGAGAAAGCTGCGAGAGTATTTTAAGGTTTGATTGGTTTTTCTTGTCGTTTCCTACTCCTACTCGGCTGAGGTATTATACCTTACAGTAAATCGCTGTCAGTTTTAGCGTTCAGTGATGTATTTATATCTTTCCTTTCCCGCAGCTGGAATAAATAGGATCATTTACTGAAATGTACTCGACTGAGTTTACCGATAGAGTGGAAAGGGAAATGTGGAAGAGAAATCCCACTTCCTAAGTCGCTTATTAAATATGAAATTTCATTTAGATCTTGTCAGAAAATTTCTCTCAGAAGTTTTGATTAAACGTCAAGTCAACTCATTCGATTAAGGCAGTCTTAAAGAGCTCGAAATTTGCAAATATTTCATCCAAGTGACTATCCGCTTTCAAGACATTATTGTTGAAATTTTCCGTTCCTACTACGAGATTGAAATCTTTCCCAGAAATTGGAAAGAAATTGTAAATAATGTTCACTTTGTCTTTTATCTGCTTGATTTAGTGATTCTTTTGCTATAGTTGAACGTTGCTCAAATTTATTCGTCCTTTCACACCTTTTTTTTTCAGTGGGATTTCGCGTTTGCAGCTAATTGTTTTCAGGCCGAAAATGTGCCCGGTGAATTGCGTATATGGAGCTCACAGAAAGTACGTGCTGCGCAAACTGCATGCGAATTACGTGATTTAGCTGCGAATATTGAATATTGGAAAGTTCTCGATGAAATTGATGCGGTATTGCTATTGCTATTACTTACTTATTACAACTACCTAATTGCGTTTGTTTTCATCAATTCTATTTTGATAGGTTTTAATCGTCAGTGCGATTGCCCCTGGTCGGACTCACCCCTTTGTTTGCCGACTGCCTTAGAGAGGTGTTCCGGTCGGGGTATCATTCCGTTTGGATCGGCGTTGCCGTTCTTTCTTGATGTTGCAGAACAATTCGAGATGTTATTTATTTGTCTACTGATGTAGTATGTAGGCTTTTTTTATTTCATTCGAAGGCAACAAAACTACAAGTCTTTTACGAGGAATAGCAACAATTACGTGCAGTTTGTTGCATTTGTTCTTCAAATGATCTCTCCAAATACAAGTTTTTGAGTGTTTACAAGTACCAAATGTTATACGGCTCACATTCTTGGCCAATAATGCAGTTTTATGCACATTGATTGTGTGTGCAATAGATCCTGGATGATTGATTCGTTCGTCAGTTTGTACTTCAAGGGAAACTTTTTTTATTGACAGCTGTCTTCTGATTTTTGCCTTTTTTTCAGGGCATTTGCGAAGGGTTAACATACGATGATTTCAAAGCTAGATATCCAAAGCAGTTTGCCGATCGTGACAAGGATAAATACCATTACCGTTATCCATCAGGCGAGGTACTTCCTGCTTTTCACCCCATTTAGTCCATCTTTTGAATTCGAGCTATATTTTAGAATTTCAAGCATTTGCTGCTTTTATTACACGTTCATTTAACACTGAATTTCGCATCTGCATTTTCATAGAGGTTTGTTTCACAAATGGATGTGATGATACGCCATCTTCGTACTGAACACTGAATGCGAGTGTTTACAGAGTTACGAGGATTTGGTCTCTCGACTTGAACCTGTTATCATGGAGTTGGAGAGACAAAGCAATGTGCTCGTCGTTTCGCACCAGGTTTTTAAAGTTGTTTCTTAGAGGAATTGCTTTATCTAGTCATTTAGTTGAGAGAAATTGCCGCTTTTATTACTCGATGATTCAGGACTTTTAATTTTAGCAGTGGTCGTTTCATAAGTTCAGCGACGTTTATAACGCGTGGAGGCAGCTAAAAAATGCATCTCAACCAACCTGCATTTGATCTAGATCGGCAGAATAAAAATTGCAAAGAAAAAAAAACAACATAATAGTACAAATATCATGCACTTTTTTATGAGTGTTAAGGAAAGAATTTGAGTGGATATTTTGGTCGATAGTGCTTGAGGGCAAATGCAAACTGAAATCGTTGTTGAGTAGATTTCCACTATGTTACTTTTTCACTTGGTGATTTCGTATGAATACTTTGTTATCTTACTGTGCACTTTGCCGTTCGAAATGGTTTGCTTTATTCTTTTTTCTTTTATTAGTTACTGACCAATGCAGTCAATATTCCACTTAGGACTTCGTTGGGATGTGGTACTTAAGAAAAGGTTTCAGGCGGTATTGCGATGCATTCTGGCATATTTCGATAATAAGAGTCCTGAGGAGCTTCCGTATTTGAACGTGCCTTTGCATACGGTCATCAAGTTAACACCAAAAGCGTATAGCTGTCATATAGAGATGTTCAAATTCAAAGTCGACGCAGTGAACACGTATCGTGAGAAGCCATCGGATGTCAACACGCCTCTTGTAAGTTTTTTTCTTCATTTTTTTGTTGTCCTCATTGAAAATTTATCGGCGTTGTTCGCTTGTTGGCGAATCTTCTCGTTTGATGCTTAGAAATGTTTTGAAAGCAGCCGAAAAAGTTTTGTACTTTTTTTTCCGACTTGTGAAAAATGATTTACGATGAAAACTAAACACGCCAGCATCGTGACGTTTTCTATTTTGTTTATATGAGCCCATTTCATATATTTAACCTTTTTGGTGTATTTGACCTTTTTGGTGTATTTGACCTTTTTATTGGGCCGCATTTTCCTCTTTTATACACGTTTATTAATCATACATATGATTTCAGTGGGAGGCATCAACAGATTCAAAATTGTGCCATTCACCATGGTTAGCATATTCGGAATTGCGTTCCGCATGATGGTCTTGTTCGGCTTACCAGTCATCGATCGGTGGGGAACGGGTATAAAACGGGCAAAGCAAGCAATTTCCCACTGCTAATTTTGCGTGTTCTTTACGACCTTCTATCTTATTTTCGTTCGTATACCGCATTTTGTTTTGGCGGTTATCGTTATTAGTATCAGTTTAGGCGAATTTATGCATAATAATATCAATAAAATCACAAAATATGACTAAGATAGAGCAGTTTTGCATAGATCAAATAGCGGCGACAAAAGTGTAATCAAGTATTGGAACAAGTTAAACACAACCTCAACGGCCTCCGACTAGTGTGTTCGTGTGGCTCATTTAGGAAGAATAGACGGAAGTAATGTTGATGTTAGTGAAAAGGAATGATTTCGTTATGGGGTATGAAATTTATATGAAATCTTCCATATCCTGCGTAGTGATTTCTTCTCTAGAGGAGACATAAAACATGAAACCTAGAAGAATGGGAAGTAAGTACGTTTCATGTGTCTTTAAAGCGTTCAGAACGAAAATATGACACAAACGCATCATACTGTTGAAGTGATGCTTTATGAACTATGTGATAATGAGAAATGAGTGCTTTTTATTTTAATAAAATCTGTCGCTATTCAAAGACCAGCTGAGAGTAGAGGCTAAAATCGCTTCTCCGGTGCTTGGGCTTACTTTTACGGAAGTTGAAGAGGTTTAGTCCGCTTGAGTCGCTGATTTGCTTAAATAGAAGCTCACTAATGATGCAAATATTTTACAAAGTCGTTAGCTCATTTTTTCTGAAATAACTTCGAAGTTCGTAAAGTAGTAGTGCTGTTAGTGCCGTCTAACACTTTTGGTTCTCCTTAGTTTTCACTCTTTGGTTTTCGGTAGTAGAGGATTTCCTCTTCCAGTGGTTCCGGATATTTAATCCCACCTTCTTTAATACGGACATGAAAGTGGCATTGTTCGTTTTGCTTTTTCAATTTTTGCAAACGCTTGCTCGTATTTGTGAAGCGGGTGGGGGGTATTTTTTAAAGTTTGTAAAGGGATATGCTTGCCTATCGGTGACGGGGTATTGTGCATGCAGCCGTTTACATCGTGATGTGTGAAGATTATGTTGTTTGAAAATTGCATGCTAAGGTTAACAAATTGCGTTACCTCTTCGAAGACATCAATTAGAAGATGCTGTACCCTTCGGTATCTTGTTCACATAGTAGCCACCAGTCTCGAGGCTCGATACTATTGAGGGAAACGGGCAGTTCGTTGCACACTTGTCTCGATTCGCTCTTATTTAGATTTCAGTCATATTTCGATTTCAGTCATAGCTCTTAGAGCATCGTTTACGACGGTTATCGCTGATTAATGTTTGCGCTGTTATTTAAATATATTTTGCTAGTGCTGTGTTTTTTAGTGCTGTTTGTTGTTGTCCTCGCTATCAACACCCTCAGCATGTGCTGTTGATAGGGCAAAGAAATCTGCATGCCTCAAGTAAAAAATGTTAGCGACTTTAGGCGAATTGCTTTGCTAAGAAGAGTTGTGCTCTTTCGAAAGAGCTAATTTACAACCTTCTGCAATATATGATTCTATTCTTTGATTTTTGTTGTTGAGGATTTTAGTCGGTTAATTCCATCACAGTCACATCGAACATTAGCGCACAAAATTACCGATCAATTGTACACTGAAGTAGGTTACTTGCCTCAAGAGTTCTTTCTTTTGGGGGGGATTGAATACAAACACGCTAGTGCTGAGATAGATTTTTTGTTCCACGTTTCAGCATACTACCCTCAGCCAGAATAATATAAAACCCTAACCATTCTCAACTTTATTTCCACTTCTTACTATGAACCTACCATCAGGCGTCTCATAGAGAAGGGTTCCTTTCGTTATTCGAAGATTTTTGATTGCTTATCTTCCCATTTTAATAGTTTTCTCGATATCAGCAACTGTGTTTATGAGGGATCAGATATATAAATAAGAATGGCTTCTGGAAGATGGGTGAAAATGGACAAAGAATTATAGAGGGTTTACTCTCACGTGCGTTATGTCAACCATAATAGGGCACATCGAAATGGCCACATTGTTATAATGCAAGCAATGAGCCAAAGTTCTCTCTCATTTGTTGTAGGTTGCTTGCGTCAAGAGTGGATCAAAGAGTTGCAACATATAGGCGAGTGGCACTTATAGCAGTTGATCGAACCGTGATAGAAATTGTGTTTAGTTGATAGAAATCACCTCAAGCACCGGAGAGTTGATATATAGCCAGTGTGCATGTTGGCATATGCGTGAATATATTACCATGGCATATCTAACAACTTTTTAAAGCAAAAACAGCGTGTCCAGTTTGAATTATTAAATTCAGTATCTCAACTAACGACGATCATTAAGCTTTAAGCTTTTTTTATGAGTTAAAAATTTAAACATTTCATAAAATGATCTTAGCGTATCGATTCTCTTTATCATTTGGAAATCTTCTTTGCGTTTTTCTTTGCGTTTTTTTTTTTTTTTTTTGTTAATACTGCAAATGATTACTGTCCTGTTAGGTTTCATTTAACTTCTAATTTTAATTAGTGTTAAATCCTCAACACTAATAGAATTGTAGGTGGTTGCTGAGGGGGATGGAGGTGGGGGGGGGGGGGGTTGGGGATGGAACTGGACCTCAAAAGAGGATTGATGCAAACTTAGATTGCATGGAGCGGGTAATATATATAGCGCACGATTAGTGAATTATTTCGCTTAGCTTAGCGGCACAACTTATTTTTGCAGAACACCAAAGAGAAGGTAACCGTTGTGAGGGCAGTTGAGCAGGAACGAATGTTCACCGAATGTTGCACTCCGCGACAAGTGGTTGCTGCCGAGAAGATCATCTCGCAGGTAGTACCTGCATAACCATCATTCACTATCGCTGTGTTCACTTCCTCATTGAATTGCTCTACTAATTTCAGCAAGTGCCATAAAATCTTATTGAACGTACCTGCATGAAGTCTCCCTCTTTAGAATTGAAGGAAGCGCCGCTGTCACCTTGTTAATGTTGCTATGCCTTCTTTCAGAGCTGGATGCGTACCATGAAAGAAATATTGCATTACCTCAAACGGATCCCGCAGCTTCTCTGAAATCATTCCTTAAAGGTTTTGTTAGAGGATCCACTCAATCATGGGATATCGCATACAGCTAGCTACCTATATAGATATGTCATATACTGCAAATCTGTTCTATTTTAAGAAAAATATTCCTCCTATCCAAATGAGATAAAATCTTTGGAGTAACTCTCGCTTATATAAATTCTTCAAAAATTTATTGTTAGCGGGGTTTCATTCGAATTGGTTTCAATTTGCAAAAGTTTTGTTAGGTTTAATGTGGTTGTTTTTTTTTCGAAGTTTATGCAGATTGCAATTTCTTTGATCGTCGTTTTCATATGAGGATTTTTCGTATCGAAATATTTTCTTTTGCTTTAATGAGTCCATAGAAACGTCTGCAAATTATTCAGCCGAGGATATTCTCGGAGAAATTTTTATGCGTCAACCATTTTGTCTAATCAAAGTAAAAAAGAAAAATTTTAATGAAATTTTTAATTCGACGATTTTAATCACAATAACATCCATCATCCAAAATCAATATTCTTTGAAATTTAAACACTCCCTTGCTGTTTCTTTCTTTTCTTGCATTATTACTCAGCTATTTATGATTTAATTTCGGGTTTTCGATAATATGAAGTATAAATTGTTTAATGGAACAATTCGTATAAGTAATTGTTCCTTCTGAGATACTTTGTCGTTCAAATAGAGGTGCTGCTATTCGTGGAATTGATTATGTAGGGCGATGAGCTACAGCAAAAAGGAAGCTTGATCAAGTTTTTATTGGGATTGCTTCATGCATAATTCTTTTCTTTCTATTAAAATTCAAAGCGTGGCGGACATACTTTCGTACATAAATGAGCTCTTTTTTGCTATGCAGCGTTTCTATGCTAATTTTTTCATTCAGTCATACATCGAAGTGTTTCCTCTATGTTAAAGAAATTATGGGGGGAGGCGAGGGGGGGATATGTGCATTTTTTTTGCAGAAGCTCCAGCTGCTGTTAGCATTTTCTACAAAAACTGCAATTCCATTTGTAGAAATTACAGAGCAGTTGCATATTTATGCAAAAAATACGAAATCTTTAAGCTTTTTTTATTATATTTCCAGCGAGAAATCCAATTATTCAAGGTAGATAGTGAAGAATAAACAGAAAATTACATGCTATCGTCTTCAGCAATGCATTTTTTTTTTTTTGGTGGAATATTTTGAAGATATTCAATGGGAAAGGACAGGCGTTGAGGTAGTAGGTTTTTTTTTTCTAGAGTAAGTTTGATTGAATTGTATAGTACCAAGGGAAAAGTAGTTGGTATGTTGGCATTTATTATTGCGGTATGTTGGCAGCGGATTAATGACAGCCGCACCGGCTTAAATCATCGATCTCTTCTGTTGGCTGTAGGTATGGTCACGTGGATGTTGTGGTACTAATAGTGACTGCCATTTCGCCGCTGCTAATAACCGTCAACTAGAGATTACAACCAGCCGTAGATGTTATTGTTTCGGCGGTATGCGTTTTTGTGGTGGTTTGTTTCGAATGTTTCTTCTCTTCAGTTAATATCTTCGATGGTTACCGTTTAGAGAGCGCCTATTGCCGAACAATAATATCGTAAAATCTGGTAGCAATCGATGCGCAAATACTTGCCATCTATTGAGTTCAAATCGTAAAGTGCTTGTTATCCTTATCTCTGAATATGTTTGCAATATTAGTTTACCTCTGGATTTATGTGCTCTATAGTTGTACTCCTTCAAATTTGTGAACTACACCCTAAATATGCACGAATGACATTCGGCGTTTTCTTTTATAAGGCATAACAATGACGCATCGTTGTTGTCATCCTGTGAGTTCATTGAATTTGATCGCATCTTTGTATGATTGATTGATTGAGCACTTTATTGATTGATTGATTGAGCATTTTATTGATTGATTGATTCGAGCACTTTATGCAAGTGCAATCTCATCTGAGAGTCGATTTTGTATATTACTTCTGTGTAAGTAATGAAGATACCGTGCAATGTTCGCAAATTTTGCATGAGTTGCGTTTACTACAATAAGTAGACCGCAATCGTTGAGTGGGCGATCTCACTCGCCGAACGTTAGTTTGGTGGAATATTGGTGGACAGAGGTCAGCATAGTTCACAAGGTCAAATATGCAAATGGAATGGGGATTAACAAAAAATTATGTGAAGTTCATCATACTTGGGGGGTGATTATCGTCAAAGACCTTGGAGGTGATTATCAAGAGTGGCCGACAGATCCCATTGGCGCTTCTAGGATACAAAATTTTGAGCTACAGTACGCCACAATGGTCATTTAGAACTCCATAATTGACTTGACTACGCATAATCACTGTTAATACAACTTTGTGCAAGTTCTGCCTTACAGTATGCAACTTATTACACCTTCCATCGTCTAAATTTTCTTGAGATCAGCTCATATGGAAACGAAGTCTGTTACTGCTATTCATACTGTAATCACTTCTCATCATCAAAAAAATTGGTGGTTCAGATCATTAAATGTTTTGTATTAAAAAAAACCTCTAAGCCCTCTTCATTTTTTAAGCATGAAAGGAATATCCTTCGAATGATTTATAAAGAAACGATATTGGTTAAGCAAATGATTGATGCAAGAGACAATGTGAACTGAATGAAAAGAAAAAAAATTTTTGACTTCATTAAAAACAGAAGGGACGATGAAGGAGGAATTGAGAGAACAAAGATGAAGAAGATGTTATTGTAGAGATCGATTTTCGTTCCATTGGCGAAGCCATTTGCCAAGTGCTTTCTCGTTGAGACGCCTCCACTGGATGTTAACACGAATTGAGTCCAAAGCTTGATCGACTTTCGATTGTGAAGCTCCCAACTGAAGAAATTGTTGTTGAATAGTTCCTCTTTTTTAGCCAATGTAGTGATCATTGGACTTGATCGCATAGTGGTTATTCGGTGATAAATCACGTAGGCTATGACATACATAAACGCTCCTAAAAGCGAGAGCTTTTATCTATGTTTACTGCACATTTCTCTGTAACAATTGCATCGTTGACTATATGGGGTCGCGAGGAAATTTATGCGTTTATTTTTGTTATTAAACTTTTCCGGAAAAAAAAGTTACATTTTTTCCCTTGAAAAATTGCAACGTTTCATCGAAGTCGAATTGTGTATTGAAGCTCTCAATAAGCGATTTGACAGTCATTCCAAGCATTGTCGTTGTGCTGCCAATTCTGTAATATACTTACATAATGAAACGAAAAGCACAGATTTATTGCACTTATTTGGTACGCTTAGAAGGAAGATAACATACTCTAAGCGTAATGCCTCAAGCGTTTATCAATTAATAAATGTGCTCAGCAAAGTGATTTTTTATTATATGCGTCGACATAGATTTATATTCGCACTAATCCTTCGATCAATTTTAACGACAAATATTGAATTTAGAAAATCACTCCTCGTTTTCTCCACTTCAACCATCAAAGTCAATAAATTCAAATATGGATGGGAAAGTGTTTTAAATCTATATGTAGCTACCTGAGTAAAGCATTTGATCAGATGAGTGACCAATAAGCACCACTGATTAAGTCATAGCTTTAATTTATGAAATTTAGCATTTCAAGCGACACCATTTACGAATTCTACCAGGCGGCTATAGATCAAACTGGAATAGTGCGCGGTGCAAGGTAAGTCGAAGAAGGTCAACAGCACATAGGCAGATCGAACGACTACTCGGCATGTGTAGTGGGGTTAGTCTGCGACAGAATCGGGAAGGTATACAAGGGATTGACGTACCCACGTATTCATTCCAGCTCCTAGAATGTTTGTAATACTGGCTGGGCATAGATGTAGCCATGAGAGCGCGTTAGGAGATGGGTGGCAGCTTGGAGTTGCCAAGTGCGATTACGGGATCGTGCCGACAATCGAAGCCATCCTTGAACAAGTCCCTACTTGTTTGTTACTTTATTGTATAAGTGTGATAAACTGTTTGCCCTTAAACATGTGTCGTCTCGCAGTTTATTTGACCGCATTTCGTGCAGAGGGTGCAGATCCTCAAGGAGACCCGGATGACTAGACTAGCCAAGGGGAGCTAATCCGTGCAAAAAAACTGATTTACTAAGCTACTTCTAACTTCAACGTTAGAAATTTCGTAATCGTACACTCTCAACTAACTGAAAAAAGAAAACGATAAGATCGCGTTGATCAGTGCAAATTTTGCCAAAGTTTTGCAAAAAATAAAAAGAAAAAAAGAGCAACTTTTTGATGAAAAGAAGGAAGTTTACGTGTGATCGAAATGCTCGAAACGGATCCGGAAGAAGCGCCATGCGTGCAGTTGTGCAGCCGGATTTTGCATTAGTAAAGCGAGAGCCTTCGGTACGAGATTCTGACGTACGATTGACGGCTTCAGACACATATTCAGAAACCTAGAAATTCCGTTTTGCTTTCGTGCATATTGCAAATGTATTACTTCATCCAGATCGCAACAACTCTATTCCTTATGTGGTTTCAATGTTTCGTCTACAAAATGGAACTTCTACTGTGGCCGTGGATTTGTTTTCGAGTTCTATATATCAAAAAATTTCACTCACCTAAGCTAATTGACGCTAATATTTTCGTGAATCTTCCATATAATGTTGCCAAAGGTTTCATAATATGAAATAACTTTTGCCTAATGTATGGAGATCTAAATTTGGATGAATTTATTTTTCCTTTGCAATATTTTTACACAAATTATGGAGGTGGAATTTGTTGTTTACGATGAACGGATTTAACTAAAGCGATAACTGAAAAACCTATCAAGTGTTCTACTAGTGCATTAGCGGTACTTATTAGAATACTTCACACGTTCAACAGCAAATATATTTAAAATTTATTCACATTTGTTTCAGCTAATAGGCACCTTTGTCGTATCGTTTCACCACCACCAATTTCAAGCCGTTTAGAGCTTAAAATATACTCCGTTTCCAAGCATGATTGGAACCATCGGCCAGAAGAAATCTTTTTATCTGGCCGGCTTGTATTTTGAAAGATTGATTCCTGTGAATTCCATAAATCCTTTTTCAACATTGAATCCACAGTATATTTTTATTAAAGAATGTACAAACCGGTAAATAAGGCGAACGTCTCGTGTAGCGGAAAGTGCAGCTAAGAGCATAAACTTCTGCGATGGATTTCTCGTTGTTAGATATTCTTGATATACTCGTTCCCAGTCGATCGGTGTGCCTCTTCGAATGCCTTCTTCGATCACTAATGGTTGCAGGTCGATAGGCACCCTGTAATCTGCATTTTTTATTTCCATAATGGCGTTGGCTTCGCTTACTATCCAAAGCTTCCAAACCTCGAGCAGAGCAACCTCATACTCTAGGACTTGCATCGGTGCCCTATCCTTGAGGGCTGTCCTAGGCTCAGGGCTTCCTACCTCGAAGGCCTCCGAATTAAACTCAACCACAAGCAATACGAAGGCGATCGTTAACGCCGAGGGTTAATATGTAGGATCAGGAGTGGACATTAACAGCGATAAGGCGAATCTAATAATTTTATCACTGTCGTTATGAATAAAGCAAATCAAACGAACGAATTTTTGTCACGCGTCCATTGATGGAACCTCTGTGTTGCATGTCGACTGCAGTCACCAATTTGCAGCTTGCATGCCAGTGCTAATATTTCCGTTTGAAGTAGCCTTTCGACATGCTCCTCCTTATGTGACCAGCCGAGTCGTTGATAAGCCGGCATCAGTAAAGAGCGCATGAATTCCTATAAGTCACTTCTCCTCTTTTTATCAGTAGTTTCATTTGCTATCGAAGGTTTTTGAAAAGTGAATTTGCAGATTTGAATACTGCAAGAGAAATTTTAGAACAATCAAAGGCGTCGGTCGAATCTTGGGTTTTCTGGTTTTCTTGAATTCTGCTACAGATGTGATTGAAGGCATATATTATTGTCTTCAATAGGGTTACCTGGAAGAGGTCGATGTATTCAGATTCGAAGATACAATTCTCAATCGATTTCAGATGACCTATTATAACGTTCCACGGGATTCGTTCCATTTCCTCCACTTTTTCCACGTATTGCACAAGGTTCATAGCCTAAAATTGAGCATCTAAGCTCATTGCCATGTTATTTTTATTACGGTTATGAAGTTCATTATGCATGCATACAAAACAGTATGGGTAAAAGTGACCATTGCGTTTTCCGAATATCCACTGATGCGTACATACGGTAAGAAAATACGGTAAGCATATAAAGTTAGCATAGTTTTTACACCTTGACGCTTAGGTCCGTTGTTCCAGAACATTCCATCTCCTTCCTAATGCTTCGCTCTTCATTCTTCGTGATTACGGTAATACGGTGCCCTCAATACTCCGTCTTATTGTTATGAACGTATTCGCAAAGAATTGAGATGAGACGATGCTCACCGTTTCAATCGACAGAAGACCTGCTTTAGCGAACGAAAACGCATCGTTGATTATGGAAGCGCGGTCGACAGCCGAGATTGCCTGCAAAAATAATGGTCGTTCATCTTTTCCCTACACTATCAAGAAGCTCCCCCGAGTGTGAGGTTTGGTTCATTTTATTTATTTTATTCTCCGTTATCCGACTCATCATGGATAAATTTTGGAACTATTAACAATCTATCTGGATATTCGGGATATTATTTGATGGGAAAATTCCAGGATACTCCAGGATAAGACAACTTATGTTGTGATCTTCGCTTCTTTTACGTAAATTCTTTTAATTTATTAGCGCAATTTTTAGTTTCACTCATTTTGACATATTTTCTTGTTGGTGATGAGATATTTTGCGGTTATAATGCTTTATTTAACTTCTTTTTATTGCTAAGATAAAGTACATCTGAACGCTATCCATATCCCCATTAATTGTATCAGCCCCCCCCCCCATTTGTTAATAAATATAAAAGGTAAAAGCAGCAATCGACTACTTGTAAACTGAAAGACAGAAGTATCGAAGAGATGCATACTCACTTGATGATCTTCTTGTAGTTGCTTGATCAATTCGGCGTAAATATTGCGCTCATAGAGAACACGCAAATATCCCAGCGAATGTGCATTCACAATCACCCATTTGGCTGGCTTATCGAGTGTAATACGTACTGCAATAAGTCTCTACATTATTCACAAACAGCGAAAACTTTTAGTATTATTCGATTGCCCTCTTATATGCAAATTATTGCTGGAGGGATCTTTAATTGACGAATTATCCTTTAAAAGATCCTCAGATTTTATCGTTTTTTAAGCTTCGTTTCGATAGCATCCTAACGTTTGATTAATAGGATTGGCATAAGGTTCTCCTATTGACTAGCTCAGCGTTTTTTGTTGGAAGAAGAGTGCATTTCGTTTATGCTATCGGTTACTTTCAGGTGCTATATTAGTAGAGTTATTGATGATAATAAATCTATGTCAATGTTTCTGGAAAATTTGATTTTCCTTCACTAAATTTCCAGTTTTCTTTTTTCGTTAGTGTTTTTCTTATTTCGATTCCCATATAAATTTCGTTAGTTTTACTGCATTTACGCGTATTTAACTTTAAAATAGCATTTAAAGAACCCTTCGACATTTTTATTTGTTTTTGTGGACACAAACTCGAATGCGATGGGCTATCAACTGCTAATCGAATATGCAAATAAAGCAAAAATAGTTTTGTTACCGTTGCGATCACCGGGTTTCATCCAGCTAATGCTAAGCATATCCGAGAAGTCCGTTGTGTAGTGGATTGGAATTGGCCATTCGGTTGAGCGGTTTTTCTTTCGTGAAGCTTCCAGAAACATGAATCTCGTCTGTAAGCCTCGTTGTATTTTTTTTAAACATTATTCACAACTTCTGGTTTATTGTTGATGTTGGATTGCCCAAACTACATGGGACCGGTAAAGGTAAAATGCCCCTGGCGGGCAAACTTTTTAGTCGCTGCACAGGAAGGTAAAATGCCCCTGGCGCGTAAACTTTTTAATCGCTGCACAGGAGGGTAAAATGCCCCTAGCGGGTAAACCCTACTCATTATACCGGAGTTCAGGCGTTGAGTTAGCCAACGCAGCAATTACTCCAGTGATTGCGTTTTCATCGCCTTTGTTCGCTTCTAGTTGCATTCAGCAATAACGATGTTGTTTTGCGTTGCAATTGCATAGAATGGATTGATGACAATAGTCATATTTTAGTCACAATCACTCTTATAGCACTTTTTAATTCCACCCATCAACTTCGAAAACTGCTATGGAAGTTTAAACATGCTCACTTTCCGGTTACATTACTTTCCCTGTGGGATATTTTTCTAGCGTATGAACTTATCGGCTTATCTCTACGCTTCTTAGAGTATTGAATAAAGGATGGATACAAACCTGGTTGTGAATAACAATCGAGGTTTCGTTTGTGTCTATGCTTGCAGTTATAAACGGATAACCCACACGAGTAGTCCACGCTTCGGCAATTTCCACTATTGAAATATTGGCCACCTTCAGGGAACTATGCTGGAATTTGCTCCATTATTCTTCTCATATCGACATTTTCTATGTATATCTTCTTTCTTGGAGGTATGTTTATAAATCAGTGATTCACTGTCTGCCCGAAAATACCTTCCTCCCTCAGATCCATTTCAGGAGGTGGGGTGGGGGGGAAGGGGGGAGGGGGGAGATGAGAGGAAAATGGTCGTGAATTTCTGAATTTTTCTGGTGTGGCGCAATCAAATCACTCTTAAAAACAGCATAGTCGGTAATAGCAGTTGCCTTATGACACCATCGTTTTGCACTTAGATAGCATGTCGCATAGAAAACAAATCCATGCTTATTCACGATATCGAACATACATTCACTGATGTCAGTTTGGTGTTTCCATATTATAAGGACTGAGGTAACATGTAAACGTGCTTTCTTGACCACATTTCTGCCCAAAATCTGTTATTTTCAGTCTACAGCTACACTGCCTTCCACACTCTCTATCGTTATATTAGGAATAGACTGGAAGAAAATACATATTGTGCCAGCCAACTGGTAGCATTGTTGTGAATTTTTTCTTTTCCACTCATGACGTTGCCCGGTACAAGGTGACGTAGACAGTAGCGACAGACTGGGGACGTGCTTGTTCCCGGTATCTCTTGGCGCTTCGATTTCTGATCCGGCCTTTTTTCTCACCTGGACTAGGCTTCTCTGGACCCCGCTACTTTTGGAAGTCCGACTTTAACCTGACTCCGACCAGATCATTTCCTCCGTTCAAGTTTATTCTGAGTACGCATCCCTTCAGCGACGGGGTTAAGAAATTGGCAAATTGTACAATCTACGGACCAGCTAAAGCCGTGAGATTCCACGCTGCTTTTGACATCTTAGAAGCAAATAAGTGGCGTTGAAACTTTTCGAGGAATAACAAGCATCGTAGGATTAGCGGTTATAAATTCTTTTATCAGTTGTGGTGGTGGTATAGGCTAGGAATGGAGGAAAGGGGGGGGTTGTGCTACGTTGAACTGACATCTGATGCGCATAGAAAAAGATGATAATACGCCTATCCTTGATCACCTATCATTTCTACTTTACTGAGCTTCTTCTTCAGTGTGAAAATTTTTCTTGCTACATTTTCTAATTTATGTGAGTTTCATTTATTGCGTGAATTTTGGTGGATTATGCCCGTTGTTATAATTATTAGAATTGATTCAGCGATCATTTATACTGTATTTTTCTTTTTCTTTCATTGCTTTGCGGGATTAAAAAATCGGCTATAGGAAAGTTTCTAATTAAGATGCCACGCGTCTTGCAAAAACGGTTGTTTCTTCCTCTCACTCAACTGTTGTATTCCTCTCAACTTCCTTCAGAATATACCGATTCCATTTAGAATGAGTTCAAATATACGCGTAATAGATTGCAATTAAGCGTTGATTTCGCATCAAAGTTCATACCGTTGTGCTTTCGAAGCTGTCTTATTAAAGCATCCAAGGGAAATTAAGTACATCGTGAACGTCGCTATTTCTTCTAATTTTGAAATTTGAGTTTTTTAAAGAGTTTTTAATTTTTAGAAGGATCGTAAATTAGTGGAAACGAACCTTTTCAATAACTGTCCAAAGGTCTTCACCATCGGCATTGCTATATGCGTATGTTTTGAGATATTCACGTAATGATTTCTTGAAATTGTCCTCTCCAACCAGTCCCATTATCATTCCGATTATCGATGCTCCCTAGAAATACTTTTTTTTAAATGCTCAATTTTATTTAATTCAACTTTTTGTCGCATTCATTTCTTCCTTATTTGCATGAATAATTATACAACAATTCACGTTGAAATTATCTGAGATATTCTTTTTCCCCGTTGTTTATTGCCAATATTCATTGATCATTCATGCAATCGAAATGTCTGTAGGTTATCTTTATGCAAATTAATATGTAAATCGAATTGTGGATAGACATTTTAATGAATATTTCTTTTTTCTTTTTGATTTTTTAAGCGTTTAATTTTAAACAAACCTTTTGATAGGAAATTGCATCAAAAATTGATCCAATTTGTGCAGGATCGTCGACATCCGTCGAAACGGCATGCGAGTTATCAAATCCATCCAATAACATACTCGTCACAAAATTTTCTATATAGAAATCACCCATCTATAACGCTTAAATTCATTTATTTTTGTTGAATATTTTCGGCCCTTTTTTTTTTTATTCTATCAATGAGAAGATTTTTTGTTGTATTGGAATCTTTTCACTAACGCAACAATTAAAAATAACTAATGCAAAAACCTAATTAGGTTATTTAGGAATCGATTGATGATTATATCATATGCTTTTGATTAGTGGGAAAACGATGCCAGAGAAAGTAGATTTAAACGGACCCTCTTCGCCTTTACCTCTTCACCCCCTTCACCTTTTCTCTTTATTCCGGCAGCCCTTTGTTGTTTACTGAATACGTGTAGTGAATTGCATATTCTCGAAAATAATAGAAATGTGGATCTTGCTGATTTTGAGGTGAGAATATCAGCAATGGAAACCGATTAGAGAAAATAGATAAGAAGAATTTTTTTTGATAGAAATGATAATAAATTTGCAGAAAATCAATGGAAAATTCACCGGAAGTGATTTATTAGTGGAAAAAAACTAGGCGTAAATAAGAAAATATATTTTCGACAATAGGAAACTGAATTTCTATCAATTTTTTTTTTCAACAAAAAGAAAAATTCTACACTAATGAAAAGAAGTAGATAAAAATTTTATGAATCTATAAAATTTCTCTAATGTTTTCTAAATGCTTACCACTTTCCAATCTGGATAGATATGTTCGACGCATAGATATTCCATAAAATTGGCGAAACCTTCGTTTAGCCAGAGATCATTCCACCACTTCATTGTGACCAAATTTCCAAACCACTGTAGATGGGCACTCCGTTTAGTTTAATAGATATTGCAACTCAACTAATTCAGCAAATGAATACCACTATAATACTTTTATTTAAATAAAAAGACTATTTTGAATGGATAAAGATATTTAGCTTATCGGTGGTCTATTTTCGTTATGATGGGATTTGCGTTCGCCCACTATCAGTGACTGAAATTTACATGCAGTGCTTAGCAAACAAATAGGTTGGGTATTAATAAGGCTAATAGAGTATAAACAAATCATATCTAATCACATATAATTTTTTTTTGTTCAGTTGTTCCTATTCGAATAGCATAAATACGATAGTAGAACAGCTCGTAGAGTAGTTTTATTTTTGTTTTTTTTTCCGGACGATGGATATACTCTAAAAAATGTCATAACATAGTTAGATATTGATGAATTGAGGTGGTATTTCATTTGGAGATGTTGTTTTCATTGATATCCTATAAAAGTGATATCCGTAGAAGAAATACTAGATTCGCTTCTTGAGTCAAATCGTTTTGCTTAAAGTGGAACGCCGATCGAAGTAATCGGCGGAATTGACCGTTAAAGACGAGGATAATTAAATAAAGTTGTTTTACCCGTAGCCGTTATAATGAAGTAAGTTATTTTACCTGATGAGCGTATTCGTGGCAGATTACAAGCGCAACGGTCTCTTTGCTTTTCGTTGTTGATGCAGCTGAACTATGAAGTACCATTGCATCTCGAAATGTTGTCATTCCCCAGTTCTCCATTGCACCTTCAGCGAAGTCATCCAACGCTATCATATCTGCAGTCGGAACGCTTTATTTATTATCATTTTTTTTAACTGGACTTATCTAAAGCACATTTATATGGCTGAAGTGTTCAGTCAAGAAGAGGAATCACTTACAAAATGTAGTAAAATAGACTTACCTAGTTTTTGAAGCGGATATGGCAGTGCGAAATAAGACTCGAAGAATTCCATTGCGAGGACGCCTGTTGTCACTCCAAAGTCAGTTTGATTGAATACTTCTTTGGGGGCGAACAGATTGATCTATGTTTACAAGACTTTAAAAGTTGTTGAATGCTTCATCCATTTCTGTCCACTTCATTTTGCGATGAGCTTATAGGTTGAAGCATT